>JAVJAQ010002478.1:0-300214 GCA_032362365.1 Zygogramma bicolorata
CAAATTTTGGAAGAGAAATTCGAAAGGCAATGTAACAATAAACCTACCAGATGGATCTCGAGAGTGCGTATCATAAAAAATTTGTTCACATTTTATATCTTCTGGAGACAAAAATGTTGTTTTTGACAATTCCTCTATTTCCCAGGATTGTTTTATAGTTCTGTCTAGAGAAAACAAATCATTATTATTGCTCAATGTGAATAGAGAAGTGCTCTCTGAAATTGCTGTCTTTTCAGCAAATTTTCCCATGATAACCCATCCAAAAATGGTATTGATAGCGACAGGTTCCATAACACCACCTGTTATACGTCCGTCTTGTAGTATATAAGGAAATACTTCTGCACCAATAAGTAAATCGATAGAACCAGGTTTATTGAAATTCGGGTCCGCTAAATTCAAATTCGCGAGATGAGAAAAGTTAGAAATGTTTATGAATTTTTGCGGCATTTCTGAACACAGCTTTGAAAGTATAAATGCATCAATATTTATTTTTGGAAATGTTTTACCAACTGGTCTCAAAGTACAATTCACTCCACCGAAAGTGGTTTTCTCTTGCATATTACTCAACCCATGAATAGAAAGTGATAAGTCAAATCGTGACAAACCTAGCCGGTTAAAACATTTTTTGGAAATATAGCTTGTTTGCGATCCACAGTCTAATAAACCTCGGACTGTTATAAAATTTCCATGAACATCTGAAATGTCGATAAGCACGGTCGATAAAAGAACTTTGATAGAAACAATTCCACAAAAATTAGTTTTTTGTTCGGCTGAATGCGAATTGATAGCAATAATATCGATAGGATTAGTGGTTGAATGAAGCGTGTTCGTTTCTTCGGAAATTGGAGGATTTTGATTTGTTACTGAATTGTTGTGAACAGTGGCTTCCTCTCTTTTGGCAATTGAAGAATTTTCATTTTCAATGTGCAAATATGAGTGATGAGAGCCATTACAATAGCGACAAGTATTAGAAGATTGACAATTCCTAGAAATATGTTGGCTACTAAGACAATTTGTACACCATTTATTTCGTTTAGTGATTTGTAAGCGCTCATTGGGAGACTTACTGGAAAATTGGAAACATTCGTAAATACTGTGACCACCCTTGCATAAAATACATTGGGGTTTATTAGTGTTAGAAAAGAATGAAGATGATTGCTTTGTTCGACTGTGCGGGTTTGAGTGATTAGTGGATATTTTTTTATTTTCATATTTGATAAGAGAAGACGATTTACCGCTAACTGTATATTTAGCTGTATCTAATGATTTGCAATGTTTGATTACGAATTCTTCAATAGATTCGAAGGTTAGGATTTGCGGTCCTTTCCTTTCAGCTTCGAACCTAGCCAATATATCTTCATCTAAATGTTTACAAAACAAAAAAATTATAGAAAGTCCCAATCTTCGACATTAAAGCCTTGATTTTTCAATGCAGCAAGATTTTCACTGAAAGTATTTACTAGTTCACGATAACCCTTGCGATTCTTGGAATTCGTAATTACTGGCGCATTATCGATAGCCTGCAAGTGAGCGAATGCAGTCATACGTGGATTATCGTATTCTGAGACCAACAATGCATAGGCAATTTGATAATTATCCTCTGATAATTGAATGCGTTGAACAGTAGCAAGTGCTTCTCCTTCAAGAAATGATAATAAATAATTGAATTTTTCTATTCGCGATAGACTCTGATTTTCGTGAGTGACCGAAGTGAACATGTCATTGAAAGTTTTGAATCGTGTGATATCTCCCGAAAATGTTGGTATGTTAATCTTTGGCAATTTGACGTTTGGGCGAGATGACTTCGTGCTGGTTTCGGACTGATCAGTATCACCTGACTTTGCCTCGTCTACCTTATCAAATAGAGTCAAAGCTTTGCGAATACCATCTTCAACCTCTAAATCTTCACCGTCTTGAATAGCAACCAAAGTAATTAAAGATTGATGATGTTTTTTAAAGTCTGAATTAATCGTTTCGAAATTTTGATACATCATATCAAATTGAATTTAGATGTTTTATCATCTTTACAAGCTCTATCAGCGAATCCTTTCAGTTCGGACATTTGATTAATTGTCATTTGGCGTAAGGCCTTATATTGTTTTATCTTATTCACTGTACTAGTCATTTTCGTCGGAAAAATATTTCAATAATAGTTATTACAATGATTAAGTAAAATTCCCTTCCGTACGTCTATGTGCAGACCGTTTCTAGAAGTGAAGCGAACAAGAAAAAACGGAATGTTTTTTGCGCGATTTGTGGACTGTATGAATAGAAGCGAACTGAATTATGAATGGAAAAAATTATAATTCAGATTGGAAATTGAGGATTGGAAAATTGGATATGATTCGAAAATTACTAAATACACTGACTGGAGAGTAAAACAAGTTAATCCGACTCGAAGGACCAAAATGTTGTCGAGTGCGTGATTTCGAATTTGAGAAAAAAACTGCAGTTGAGAGAGACACTCACCTGTTGATTCCTCAGCTGCTGGTATCCCACTCAAGTGACCTTTGTTGTAGCACTTTGGATGGTTTGCGGGTTTTATGTAAGCGAAGTAAGCGAACAAGAAACAGCGATAGCGTAAATAAAAGCGATTCGAAAAATTGCGAGAGCGTACACACTGAATGTCGGTGCGAATGTGTCTTTTTCACTTGCTCCCCGGTAGAGGGTGTTCGTGTCACCTCAACTGTTAGGAAGCGCGAGCATTTGAAATAATAGAAAACTACCTCCAATCAGTGTGATTGAAATTATTTGAACTAAAATATAAACTAAGACTAGGAGTGAACAACATATGAAATCAGCCAATCAGATATCAACAATATTCCTGATGATAGTTCCGAAGGATACATTCTGGAAGTAGATGTGCTCTATCCTGTAGAATTGCACGATCTCCACTCAGATTTCCCTTCTTAATCGGAAAGTATCTATCATACCACCAATTTCCACCAGCGGTCAACAAGTGGCAGAAGCGGGCACCGCCGAATAAGAAGACGCCCCAACAATAAATGAGGAGGGCTCCTCAACAATTGTATATCTGACAATAATAGACACTGCAATCGCAATCCATCTCCCCATGGACGAGGTATTCCAAAAACAAACCGAATTTGCTCATTCCTCCTGCGAGGAAAATTCAAAAACATTGGACATAGTCGATGGGCATACTTGAAGACTGGCGTTAAATCAAATCGTCTTTGAAACAATTCCTTCAGGCCAGTCTATAATAACTGAAAATCAGTTCCTTCATTTGTATCGCCAAAAGCAGCTGAAGGATTTTCTTTTGGGAAGATACCTGCACTGGCACCGATCGGATATAATTCAATGCCCTTCGTGGTATTACCTAGAGAAGTGATTGTTTTCTGACAGGTGCCAGCCAAAACCTACTGTATAGGTATATTCGAGACTGGCCTGAACGAATTGTTCGAAAGATCATTTGATTTAACGCCAGTCTTCAAGTATGCCCATCGACTATGTCGAGTGTTTTTAGATATAATTCCGTTAATAATATATAGAATCAAGTGCATATGTGTTTTTTCGTTGCACACAAAATACTGCGGGGTTGGGGCAGTATTCACTTTCAAATTCTTATATTTTCTCAATGAAAAATAACATTATAGAACTGGAATCTACTGGGCTAACAGTTACTTGAATTCGTTCCTGGATTGACAATGATGACGACTAGCTAGTCTTTATGAAGCAGGACGATTGTTGATGTTTGTTAACTGAGCCTCTTCGATATGGATTAGACAGCGATGGGACCTTCTAGTAATACCAATCCCCTACCCAGTATTCGACTTCCTCAATGGTATGTGAAGCAAACGAAATGAATCAGAATTGATTGATACAATGTTTCAGGGAACAAAGGATATCCTTAGAACCTTAGGGTATATTCCGAATTTTACTCAGCAGAACTTTCACTTTTAAAACCAAGTAATGGTTGATTTAAATGTATGAAAAATTGTAATATAACAAAAAAAGTGGTATCCCCAATTAAAATCAGAAAATCACAAGAGAAACCAGCGTTCTCTATGCAGGTAGCCTCCTATACTACTATTAGTAAAAAATTTATTCAAATTCGTTAGAGTCTCACAGAAAATCTATTCAAGAATTAGATAATTGGTATTTATCCTAGTTAATTTTCAGATGAAAATATTGAATTTTCATAAATCACGGAAAAAATCGTACGGATACTCTAGAATTGAGTAATCAACTAGTTAGAAGATAATAAGAATTAAATTAGATATAAGACAAAATGGCAGATCAGAAGGAGCTACTTTTAACGCTGACAAGGGTGGCAGGTACAAACAGTGAAGGCCAAAGATACTACCTGGTAGACCTGAGAAAAATTGTACAGACCAGCGATTGAATGTTCGACGGAGGAAAGTTCCAACGCTGAACACTGCACAGCTCAAAAAAGACAGAAAACAAATTCTCTCAGATTTCCATTGATTTCTCACAGAGAGATCATTTATCATGAACAAATTAAATGTAGAAACTAAATGCTCACCTGAAGAATTCCTCTGTTGGTTCTTGGTTCCTTGTCCGGCTGTACTAGCAGTCAACACCGTACTTGTCTTCCAGTCTCCAGTCAGACTTCCTAGCTAATGATCAGTCCCCGGAATAATACTATTTTGATCTATTTTGATATCTGAAAAAGGTATACAGAGTAGACACTGTTTAAACAGACGTGAATGGTTGAATTCGTGATCGCACGGTATTGGGCTAGCAAGTTCCTATCCCCGAAGGAACATGAGGAATTCAACTCAAATCTTCAAAGTGATCAAATTTCAATGAATACCAGGAATATGTTATCGATCCTCTCCACAGGGATCTCCCTAACAGGTATTTAACACTGAAATTCGATTCTTTCCAACGATTATTTATGTAAAGGGAAATTTTGATTTTCAACCTCAATCCTAGTGGTCTCGGAAAATCCGAAAATTGTCCACTATGAATCAACAGGATTACTCAATGAGTTATCTAAACATTCAATCTACCATTCTGCACAATTTAATGAAAAATAAATAAGGTAAATTGGTCTTTCACCAGACAATGCCCTTACACCACGTTCTCTGCGCACACCCGTCGATTCGTCAACGGTCGCTACTCAAATCTCAGGGAGGAAATTTTTCGATGTTCACGATTTGCAATCGATATCCGATCTTTTCGCGCAGGCGGGTTACACTCGGATTGAAAAAGGAAGTGACTACTATCCCGGCATTTCTTCAGTGCAAAATGTTAAAACTTTAGCAAAGGAACGAAATTTTCGTTTCGATTGGTGGAGGTGTAGGGCGAATGTCCATACTCGGCCTTTTCGATGGTCCAGCTTCATTTTTTGACAAACAAGAATCCCGCTGATGACGATGCAAGTTGTCACTCCTAGTGAATTTTTCACCGCAATCACTGCACGAATACATTGTCATCTTCAATAACTCAATCACTCTCAATAAATGAAAACATACACACGCTGAATGATCGTAGTGGAAGTATCTAGGACTATCGTTTTATATATATTCACCACTTATACCTCCCCAGGTATGAATTAATGATCATCTACAGAATCATGTACCATGCTTATCTTGAGAAGATCCTACGGTTCGAGGTCATTCAAGGGTGATGCTAATAGGGTGCCATCTACACCATACGCATTCGATATTGAAAAAGATACAATGTTATTCATATATAAATTCATTCGACAAGGGATATGCCCAAGGTTATTTCTAGGTCAAAATTAATCAACGTAGATGTACTCGAGTTATTTTCAAGCAGGCAAAGCTATTGAAAGACACTACAGAGAGTATCCACAATATGTATTCCTCCTCAATATGACATTGCACAAAGTCATTCGATGTTATATAGAAGAATATTTACTGTAATGTCATTCAATCGCAATCAGTTTAGAGATTCAAATATTTCAATGTTATTCAAGGGCAATGTTGTTCAAGCTAGATCACGCCAACGCTCAGGGATATTCAAGATCAAACTTGCATGCGCTTGGTACCACATACCACACACCAAAGGTCATTCAAGGTGACTCATCATCAAGGTTATTTAAGGTCAAAGTGGTGGGGGGAAGTCGAACTTCGGCCTAAGCCTTCTACTAGTGGAAACTTCTCAATGGATTATGCAAAATTCTTCTACTTTTTTTACTGAAAACTGATTATGATTCAAGTTTTTCCATATGTATGGCAGAAATAAAAATGGTTCTGATTCTTTTTCTTTTTCATTCTGTCTAGTCTGAAAATGACAAATGAATTCATTGATTCGTAGATGACTACCATGATCAAGTGCCATATTTGGGGACTTGATATAAAACAATTTTATTCTAGCTTCATTTGATATAATCATTGAAATCAGTTCAAAACAATCAATTGTTATTTTTCCTACTACACGATGTAGTTAAGATTTTGCATCTGGTGTTTCATCTCTCATCCACCATCTTCAACCTTAATCCCTCTTAGGAGTTGCATAATGAACTTCAACTGCTTTCGATTATACATTTTTCTAAGAACTGTTTGAAAGATAATCAAAATATCGAGGAACTTTCACTTCACAAGGTTGGAGAATTTGAAAATTGATTGAAAGGAAAATGAATCGCTCTTAGAAAGAATGAACATTATTTCAGAAATTATATTTAATTTTCAATTTTCTCCTCCTGAAGATGCTAACCTTGTTAGCGAATCGCGCGTCGAGTGATATTAGTTTGGTGTTAGGGTACTTGATCTCTGTAACAAGTTTCTTCACTTGCCAAAAGATTCAATCCAATCTTATAGATTTAGGATTCGTCTATCGATAGTTTCTAAAGTCTAAAGTCTTTTCGAAATCTATGAATGGAACAATGAATGGAAGATTTCCAGTCATAAATTTTCAATGCAATTTCACACGAGTACCTACCTGATTTTTATAAATGAAATCTGATTGATTTCAAACTGTTGCAACTGTCAATCATCAATTCTTTATCTTCCTAATTTATTCGAAGGAGAAAATAAAAGTCCAGTGTATGCGAATAAAAAATGGCTGTCGCTCTGGGGAACAAAGCTTACAATTTTATCCAGAATGAAAAAGCAGGTGGTTTCAAAAAACTCTGCGCACGTGTTCCCAACGTAAATATTCAAACATATTTATCTTTGTTCGCTTTGAACAGCTTTTCTTGGAGAAACATCATGAGTTAGGTTCTATTTTGTTATTAGAAATATATCACTCTATAACGTGCGGACGCTTCTTGTAGGCTTCGCGGTGGTTGCTGTTTTCTGTAATTTTGATGAGTTTTACAAGGTCTTTCACAATTTCGTTGGAATAATTTTTTTATCCGTCAATACCCACAAGTCTGAAATACGTATTCATGCTTGTTCTCCAATCTGAGAACACAAATGGCACTACCTTGTACTGACGAGAGGCCAAATAGCCTGAAACCGGTCTGCATGGAATTTCTTCTGTGAAGAACCCTCACTAACACCTGTCGGATATAATACAACGACCTTCGTGGTAGTAGCCAAGGGAGTATTTGTTTTCTTATAGGTGTTAGTCCGTGAACCTACTGTGTAGGTAAGTTGAGGCTGGCCTAAACAAATCATTCATGGAGAATATTAAATAAGTACTAGAATACAATTATTATTGTTCGCTGAAGACAGATCAATATATGTCACAGGTAACTAATGAATTCATTCACTCTTCGCAGAAAGACATGAAATGTATTGAAAAGTGGGTAATACTGGTATTTCAATTAGATTGGGTGGAACAGTAATGGATAGTGGAGGAGTATAACTGAAATATGAAAATATTGAAATCAAATTGGTGTTCTTGTGTTAGTGCCAGGGTGGGTCGTGGATGAGTTTCATTGTATGTACGCTTGAAATAAATTTTTGTTGGTGTAACATTTTTGACAAGCGCAGGAATCGTTCATCTTCACGCTTTTTTCTCTTTGACACTTGACTCAAGAAGTTTGGCAACACCTCCTGCCTTCACAAAACTCACGACACCTTCTGACAACGGTGCTTTGCATATGAAACAGTTGTCTCTCATATGTGATGACGAAGTTGAGACCATTTTATCCCGAAACGAAACTACGCACGATACGATACCAAACTTCTGTCTGTATTCTTAGTTTCAACTCATATTCCGCAAATAATATCCCAAGTATATTCCCAGCATAAGTACTTTACTGCTATGAATTTTCTTTTCATCATATCTGTCTAGGAATATTGTAGCATATTCTAGAGATCTTGGGACACATTTCCGTAAATACTTCAAAGAATATTTGTTTCAAAAAATACGTATATAACAATTCAACATTTACATTTTTGTGAACTAACCACTCAAATCAACCCCGCAACCTTACTTTTTAAAATCTATTATATTACATTTTAATACATTTTCAACTTGACATTTAGTACAAACTGGCTAGGTTGAAATCCCAACTGTTGGTACTTCGACTTCGTTAAAATCTTCCTGGCAGCACTGCATGCATGCGTGCGTGGCAAGTCGCAAGCTAAGCTTCCATTTTCCAAGCTTCTTGTTCTTTTGTTCTTGTTGAAATTGAATGTTATCTACAATCAGTTAACCAGTTAACTTGTTTATTTTCAAGACATTTTATCAGTGTGTGTTCAGTGTGGATTGTGCATATTCGATACCGATAGTAAAGTGTGGGGAAGTTATCGAAAAAAAAGTAAGGTTAGGGTAAGCTTTCTTCACGGATCTTTTTATTCATAGAATAATATCTTGTATATCTATTTTAGATGCTGTTCAATGTAATAAGAGAACACAAAATGCCTGTGAATATAAAATTATCCAAGAAATTAAGAGATGGTTAGCTAAAGCTAAAGAACGAGTCAAAAATGAATTAAAGAAAACTGAGATGAGGTGAGTTTTGAATTTTGGACCCTACCACTGTCCCAGTATACCTACATGTTCCAATGGAATATCTCATAAACCAGAAGTGATTTCCGATATTTACATTGCTCAAAGCAATATGTATAATTATCTATATTGATTATTCAGAATTTTGAATTTTCATTTTTTCAAATAAATGAAATATTCCATGTGTAACATGGAATCGAATATGTAACATGTATACCGGGACACCCGGTATATTGTTCTAATCCATTATATTTTAAGGTCCCAAAATCAGCAGCGTTCCCCGGACACTGAAATAGGATAAAAAACAATAACATGTGAATAAGAATTTGTTAGTTTTTCATAAATGTTTCAAAAGTATTTGATGTCTTTTGTTTGAAGATAATCAAGGATGGCATTCATGCTTCAGAAAATGCCAAGAAACTAACTACTAGAACCTTTAAGGATGATGATGTTGCATCTCCTAAAGTCCCTCACCAAAATATATATTCATATTGGACATATCCAGTTTGCACATATAGGGTATATTGAGCATATATATAGCATATGCTATGTTGGTGATATAGGTATATTCTGAGGATATTTGAATATATTCAGGGTATATATTTCAATCATATACGTAGCATATACTACTTGTGGCCAAAAAAATATACCTAGCATATTCTCAGCATATAGTAACCATATTCTGTGTATATGCTAGGGATATAATCTCAATATTCTTATGCGTTTAGGAATATGTTCAGCACATACTTGGTATATAATTTTGCTATGTGGGTAGACTGTTGATACTTATGCTGGAATACAACACTCAACTAAGAACGTAGGGGTATATATATATATATATATATATATATATATAATAATAATAATAATAATTATGATAATAATGATAATAATAATGTGTATAATACACAGGAAAAAAAAATTGCAATGGGATGGCGCCGTTCAGCAAAGCTGCTCTTATACACAGTGAAATAAAGATTTGAAATTACGGAGTACTACTAAGTTTTATGTGCAGAACATTAAGAAATAATGTGGTAGTGTTCACTGTTCGATCACCAGCCACTGCCAATGATCCGCTTCTATGGATTCGATCGCTATCTTTTGTTGATAATATACTGTTTGGGCTTATTTTTGAAGGTCTGGGTATCCTGAATATCTTTCAGAGAAGGGGGAAGACTGTTGAAACATTTTACCGACATTGAAACAATGAGGTGCTGTGTCTCGGAACGGTGTATGAGTCACGATATCTGGTGGGGCAGTCGTGCACCTGTATTCCAGATTTTAATTCATCCACTAGATATATTGGGGAGTTGTATTTGTTTAATTTGTGAATAAGGCATGACATACTAACGCGGTAAAGCTCGTCGAGCGACAGCCACTTCGAGTCATTCATGGCGCTCGTGATGTGGTCATATTTTCTCAGGTTGAAACTGATCCTCAAACAAGAATTCTGTATATTCTGCAACCTTCACTTGTCCTTGTTCAAAAGAGCGGGATAATGTTACAATATGATAGTTGGCTCAGTACCAAAGAATCAGAAAGCTGTAATTTCACTGCCTGGCTGAGAATATTGCGATTGAGGTGTAAGGATTTCAGCTTGAAGTATGATTTCTGTAGAAGGTTTCCAACATGGGTACCAAATGTCAAGTTATAGAGTCAATAAACAGACCTAAGTTTTTGAAAGAATTACTGGGTGTGAGACGGTTATCTCCCACTCTCATAACAAAATTTGAATGTGTAACAACTTTTTCACGCTGATTACCAAATACCGAAAGTTCAGTCTTATCTCCGTTGAGACGCAAAAAGTGCTCAGATGATTTTTGTTCGATTTTACAAATATCCGAGTTGATTTTTACAATGGACTCTTTCGAATCAGCGTAATTAAATGAGAAATATAGTTGAGTATCATCGGTATATTGATGCATGTTGCAGTGCTTCAGATACAGATAAAAGTCAGCCGTGTACAAAGTGAATAGTAGAGGTCCCAGCACGCTGCCTTGTGGTACTCCTCTATTCAGCTTAAGGAAATTCGAGTATTCATTATTTACCACAACCCTCTGGCTCCTATCACTCGAATAATTTTGAAAAAATATTATATTTAATCAAAGCCATAATATCTCAGTTTCGACAATTTAATGGTATAGTCAGTAGTGTCAAAAGCTTTGCTATAATCGAGTACAATCAGAACTGTGCATTTTTTTCAATCTGTAGCTATGAACATGTCATCAACCACTTTCGTTAGGGCAGTAGTAGTGCTATGGTTTTTTCCGGAATCCAGCCTGATCGGTGGATTGGATATTATGTTTATTTGAGTACTCCCTGATTTGTGATGCTACAATCTTTTCAAGGTTTTTAGATAAGGTAGGCAGTAAACTGATAGCCCTAAAATGTACTACGGAGATGGGATTAGTAATTTTAGGAACAGGAATAACATTCGCATGTTTTCAGGTCGAAGGGAAATCTCCAGTATTTAGACATTTGTTGATAATGAACGTTAAGTAAGGAGATAATTGTGGAATGACTATAAAAATAATTTTTAAGTTGATATCATCACATTCCATGGCATTAGATTTCATTTTTCTAAGAATTCTCTCTATTTCGTCTGTAGTAACAGCTCTGAAGGAGAATTCCGCATTCAGCCCAGGTAATTCACAAAATAATTATTCAAAATTTCAGGTTCTATATCACAAACATCAATGTCATTTCTATTCGTTACATTTAAATCTTTTAGGGTTCACCAGAAGCATGATGGGTTTTTTTAAATTGAGAATTCAAGTGAGCGCATTTTTCTGATTTAATTGCCATATTGACCGTATTCCTGAGATTTTTGTAGTCACTCCATGTTGTCTCAGTTTTGGTTACTTCATATTTCGAGAGAACTTGATCTCTGAACCTGATCATGATTTGCAAATTCTCTGTAAGCCAAGATGCCTTTTTTGTGATCCTGGCAGTTTTTCTGGAGTATGAATATCAAATAACCGGGTAAGATTATCATTCCAGAATAAGACCATCTCGTTCACATCATGGAGTTCATAAATCTGATTAAAATTGATATTATTTAATTCTTCAAGAAATAGGTTATAATCGAATGTCGAGAAGTCTCTATACGTGTGAATTGATTCTTTCTGGCGCGCATTCTTCAGTTTCAGTTGACAACATACAAGATGATGGTCAGAAATATTTTCCATGATAATAACATCAACAATTGAGATCAAATTAGCGCAAGAAATAACTATGACATCAATTAAAGTTTGTGATCTATCGTTAAGACGGGTACATTCATTTACTACCTGTTGCATGCCATATTTTGAGATTGAATCTATAAAGATTGATGTGTCAGCACCACTTTTTTTGAGTAAATCAATATTAAAATCACCTCCAAATAAAACATGATCGAATTCAGGTAGTACAATATCCATATTGTTTTCCAGATTTTGGTGACATTGTAATGTGTTTAAGTGTGGAGGTTCACACAGGGTTCCCAGACACAGCCTCTTACCTCCAATCTTCAAAGAAATTTACAACTGCTCAAGGGAATAATTCGATTCAAGATCCAATATTTTGTATTTGATCGTTGTTTTTATATAAAAAGCTACTCCTCCCCCTCTCCCCGCATTCCTACCCTTTCTGACAAGTTTGTAACCAGGTATTCTAAACAAGTTATCAGGGATGTCAGGTCTCAAAAACGTTTCCGATGAACCCAGAACGCCATGAGATTCAGTATTCAAAAATTCAGAGAGCAAATCAAAGCCAGTGGACAATGAGCCAACATATATATATATATATATATATATATATATATATATATATATATATATATATATATATATATATACATATATATACATGAACTTCCCCAAGTGAGCCAAGTGAAGTATACGGAACGGTAACTCGCACTGCTTGACTGGTCGATTCACAAAACGGGTTTTCACAACTGTACTCTAGAACTCAACTCTCAAAGTGGGGGCTGGAAACTGATATTTCCCTAGCTTCATTCTCAATATGTCTTATGATTTTTCAATGATAGGGCCTGTCCGTCGATAAATCCCAGACTTCAGGTAAACATGTTACGGCTTCTGAACTCTTAAGTTAGGATTCGTCAATATGATCCCAAATCGTACTTATTAGTAATTACTTATTGAACGTTACAATATATTACGTTAAATGACCTTTTTTCCCTCGTGGAAGTCGTCTGACCTGTTTTTCACTGTTATTTCTCCAGAAAGCACTTCAGCCTCTAGGACTCATTGCGCTTTGCTTCCCAATACTTTATGACACCCATTCCAACACAAGTTTAACACAAGTTTATGCAAGTTTATGCAGGTTGATTGCTGAGTGTTTGTCATATTCTTTTGGATCCAAAATTGGTTTTCCATATATTCGTTGCCTCCTATGATCCAGAGCTAAACATTCGCAGAGAATGTGTCGAGCTGTCTCTGTCCCTTTGTTACGATGTCTGCAGCTAAGCTCGTCGTTGTACAGCCTTCCTTATCTTATTCAGGTATCCTTTGAATGGATAGTGTCCAGTCAACAACCCTGTTAAAACCCGTATCTGATTCCTGTTACAGAAATGAGATCTCAGTTTCTTACATTTCTTGAAAATCAAATAATCGTAGAAAATGATTCGTTGTTTTGGCACTCAAGAAATTTTAGAGAATATGTTTGCGTCATTCAAGAATTAGCAGATGGCAGCAGCATACTGTTTCTATGTTCTGACACAAATTTTCTGATATAATTGGAAGTAACAGCGCTGATAACTCATTTTGGCATTTTTTTCTGTTACGTCGTTCTGGTTCTTAACCCTCGATATATAATTATGATATAACGGAAATGTTATGGTATCAGAGGCGATTAAGGGTGAAGATCAGTAAGCTCCAGGAAAGAGCATAGAACCATTTACGAGGAACACTTATTTTGGAAAATTCAAAAAAATGTGCAATTTAAAATTTTTAGGGCTTATTGAATTTTCCAATCGATGATTCACAAGTTCAGAGAAGAAGTAGACGAGAAGAAGTAGGCGATTGGGATTAATGGTGTAGCGCTACAGCACTTTGAAAATGGGTTATAGCTGTTTTTACTGGAATTGAAAAAAAAAACATTTTTTGATTGTCCGTACGTAAACTTTCCTATCTGACCGAGTTTGGAATTTATTTTTTTTATCGACGCAGAATTTCATTTTCTTTAATTCAATTTAGAATGACTTTTCACTTAAGATTGACCGTATTCGAGTTGTAGGTGGAAAACTAAATCAAGTCCAAAAACTTCGCGGTTTTTTGGCAATCAAAAATTTTCCTCGATCTCCTCGAGATCGAAAACTTGGACTTGACATCACTAAACATGTGTAAACAAAACTATATTAAATTTTACTTGGAAATTTTTCGTCGCGACACTCTCCTTTTTCACGATCTGCCGACTGGAATAAAAGTTCTAATGTATAGAGTATATAGTATATTATGTAAGATCTCATGAAAAATACTTTCACTCACTCATGTCATAAAAAGCTTTCGGGAGCTCGTGAGGATTCATTAGAGTTCTAACGTATTTTGCGTTAAGAGTACCTACTGTAACATTATGGATGGATTGGGTGGGTCCCCATAATATTGTCTTTTCCGATATATAATTGAATTCAGAATTCGAATTGATGATAGTTCTTCAGATATTTAGGATATAATAATGATGTCATCTGCATATACATTTTTCTAGCTACACTCATAAGGGATCTGAATCAGGCAGTCCTTTTGCACCTGTATGGACTCGAGATGAGTGAATAATGAAAATGGATCTACTCGGTTCTCGAAGATAATAATAACATTTTCAGTATTGAAAGTATCAGTATGAGACTTGATCCCCAATATTTCAGTAGTTCAAAGGCCTGATATCGTCTGACATGTTCAAATCAAGTATGCTGTGTGGTCCATTGGGTGTGCAACAAATGGAAATCTTCTGTTTTAATGACAATCGAAATTTGAATACCGTCAAAAGTTTGTATATATTCAGTAAAAATGGCCTTCAAGTCAAAACAGCATACCGAAGTCAAAAAATGGTAAATACGCTCAAGAAGTTTATTTAGAAGAATACAACAAAATAGTTGTTCACAAAAATTGAAAATCACTCATTCAAAGTTCTTACAATTTTTTTTAGAATTTCAATTGTTCCCAGAATTCTGATTCGATACATACACAGAGTTGTCATGATCAAATGAATCTGGCTCAATTTTTTTCAAATCAAGCATATACTTAATGATCTTTCTTTTTTTTAGATAATCGCCAACCCCATGTTTGTTGCAATTATATTCAACACGATTTTGAAATTTCGTAAATATATTTTTCAAAAGTAAATTGTGTCGTCGAAAATTTTTGCAAAATTCTGTTGAATATCGTGTCAACAAATATGAATACTCCAGTAAACAAAAATTTATACTCCCACAAAGATTTCACAAATATGCCTCAATTTGGGAAAAGTTATGCCACAGAGCGATTTAGTCTCAAAGGTATGTATCTAAACAGAATACTGAAAAAAAATATCAAATTGAATTTCAATTGAGTATTGAAATATCTAATAGGAGGTCAAGATTTTGAATCAGTATAACTGAAAATAATGAAAAACTTTTCCATACGTATATTTTATTATATATTTCGAAATAAAGTTACTTCATATTGTGAACAAATTGAAAATTTTCTCATCTATCCATATATGATGTTTTACTTCAAGGCCTTCTCAGCCTTCTTAGTTCATCTGATATAGTTATTGAACATGAACCAACTTTTAACGGTATTCAAAATTGGATATTCAAAATTGGATTTTGAAACTAATAAAAAAAAACTTTGTTGCACACTTAATAGAGCACTCTGTTGAACTGTCGATTGAGTTTATTTTTATTATATGTTTTTTCTAATATTGAGCCGTCGTGTCAAACTCTTCAACATATAATGAACCCAATGGAACATAAAAAGAGCGTAAGATTTTCAGGTCTACGTTGATAATTTGTAGTTTTGATTTGCTCTAAGAAAGAAGTCGGATTGAATAGTACTCTCAATAACGAAGCACCGTGCAATATGAGATGCACTATTTTGGAAATACAGGGTGTTCGAATTTGTTCCAATGGAGTCAGTGTAAAAAAATATCCCAAATTTCTAGGAATTTTGATATTCCGTAATTTGGTAATTGATGAAACCATGAGGAGATTCTCTTGTGATAGTCGGGGCAATCATTTCCTGAAAACACTTTGTATGAAGATGTATATTGATGACTTCAACTCCAGGGGTGTTTCCCTGTTATATTTTTATGGAAAAAAAAATCATACAGATAAATGTGTTCATTTGTTCAGTTTTACAAAAAGCAAGACAGGTATTGAAATTCTAATGTGAAGGCACTGTTTTATCAATGACTCACTGGTGGTTTAAATGGCTTATTTTATTCGAATTGAATTGAGATATTTTGTCAAAATTTGAGGGAAACTTTTGTTTTGTGGGTTACGGGTATTCGAGAATTTTTCTCTTTAAAATATAGGGACGATGAAAAAGAATCAAAAAGTAGTGGTTATTCCTTCGACGCCATTGAACTTATTGTTTGAATATAATTCTCGAATGAAGTGATATTCATGACAATCGACAAAAATATTTTTGAGAGGACTTTGATATTGCATCCCTCGAAAATGAAGCAATTTAGCAATACGTTTATAGGAACCATCTCGTATTGAATTTGAAAATTCGAAAGTCTTTCTCTGAGGACATACATCATTTTGAAAAATTCTCATCCCTGCGAAATCAAACCCTGGAAGCACCTTCGAGAACCGCTAATCGCTTATAACAAGAACCATGCGCCCATGTCCTGGTGTGATATCGATACATTTTTTCAATTATATGTGGGTATTAGTTTCGCAGTCTAGTTAATGTTACCCTTAAAAATCTCTTGTGACAGTTTGACGCCGTTGATTGACACTTTCTACCTAGACTCATTGAGTAGTTCCAGGACTGGTAAAACTTGATACAAGCTATCGTTATTGCCTGACATGTGTTGTGAATGTTTTATTTCTAGAGTTATTAATTTTACGGCGTTTTTACGGCTCTTCGAAATGCACTGTTTTATGAATTGCCTTAATGTAATTTGGACTCGCTTATACTTCAAATTGGGCTATAAAAAAATATAACATGACCCGAACTGATTTCGTACAGGATGTTTTATTGCTGTCGAAAGTCGATGGTGAACTTTATTGTAGATGTATTATTGGTAATATGAATAACTTCTTCCTGAGAACCCTACATACATCTGAAGAGAAAAAGAAGTTTGAAAAAAGCAAAACAAAATGCTAGATAAAAGAAAAACTATGTGTATGAAGTTGAAATATCATTGTCATAAGTGACCTAATCGATCATGAATCCCAATTTTTCGTGACTTCCCGTCCGATTCTACTGCAGGTAACATTTTCGGGAAGATCGTGCTTTTCTACGTATTTCACGAAAATTTGCCAGTGACGTCCGTTTTTGTATCCGAGTAATGAGCAATTATATAACTTACTTTCTATTTTTCATGCTTTCCTCCTATTCAGAGTGCATTATTAATGGGTTTGTTCTTTGAGACATTGTTCATTCGAAAAAGCCATCAATTAACCCGGGAAAACTCGCGTACTATTCAACGACGTGAGAACTCGCGCCTATAGATTCTTTCTCACGCTAGCTCGCGCGTATAGATTTTTTCTAACGCGAGCTCGCGCGTATAGATATCTTCTAACACTGACTTTTCATGATGAAAACTATTTAATATTGATTCTAGTTGATCTATTCTAAATTCTAAAAACAACAAAGAAAAATGTATAATTATTCAAATTTAATCGTCACTTTCGTTGCAATTATTATCTTCACATTTATAACAAGTGGAAGTTGTTCTAAACTGCTGTTCACTTTCAGAATCCATTTTTTTTTCTGTAGAAAAGCTCAAATAAATAAAGGAAAAAGCAAAAAAATTAAAAAAGGTACCTGCTAATTAAAATTAAAATTACCAACAATTTGGAGAAAAGCACATATGTGATCGCTCGCGCGTTAGATTATTACTAACTTCAATTTATTTGTGGCCACCACAACCCTCCACTCACGCCCCAACAAGCATAAACTGGTAAAGGAATTCTATAGAAGGCATTCCTTGAATATGAAATCAATTTGACAAGAGATAAAAAAAAAGTCTGTAGTGCAACTGAAAATGTTAGATTTCATCTAACAGTGCGAGTCCTGCCGGGTTAATGACCCCGGAAACATGTTGATCTCGGGTGATCAATGCTTTCTTGGAGGTTGGTGGTTTTTGTGCCATCCAAATAATAACTATTGGCCGGTACAAGTCTTTGTTGAGTGTCTTTTGTCATTCTGTGGGAAATCTCCTGCAGTAAGCTCTCTACGACTCCCTTTCAGTCCAGTCCTCTTCAGATTTTGTTCTATTTGCTCAATTGAAAGCTTGTTTTGCAGTCTTCCTACCCAGTTCACGGTACCACCGGTGGAGCTGCCACCAAGTAGGGCCAGCCTGAGTGGGCATGATTCTTTATGGGCTTGTGATATTGTGTTCTGAAACCTACTCGTGTGAGATTCCGATGTCCATTGCAGCTGACGGAAATAGATTTTCCTGTCGGGTTTCCTGGGGACACGGAGTGGTGTGAAGGCTGAGAAACCGAAAATTATCCCAGAAGTTGTTCACAAATGGACTGACATTGTGATTTCATGAGATATCAAATCAAATCAAATCGAAACTGTGCTATATTGTCCAAGAATTAGTTCTTATTGACAAAGCGATAGTGCATTATCTTGTGGTATAATCCATATTTCAAATATGTATAGGTGAATTTGTAAGTATATGATTAAAACTATATCATGTAATTTTTTATTAAAATAATTGTTAAATAATTATTGATAAAATGAAGGTTAGAAATGGAAAACAATGAGTTAGGTTCATTACGAATCAGTGGGAATGAGTTATGTCGTTACAACTATTTGCGGCATACGGGTCCATGATTTGGATCACTCAAATTCAGATAAATGAAGCATGGTGGTCACAAAATTATGCCACCAGTGATATTTCCTTTTGCAAGTTACACATTCGCTGAATTACTGAACCATCTACTCCCACCTATTTTCTGGAGTCACACTTACATCTAAACTCGTGAAGCAGATCATTTTTTCGCTCGAGACTGATTTATTATCGTAAGAAATCATGAAAGTGCGCTGAAAACAAGGGTCCAGAAATGATGATGGAATGGTGTGCCGCAAAGAGATAACACATATAAAATGTATAACTCACTTAAAATTGATAAAATAATAACACAATAGGACTGTTTCATTAAGGTCACAAATTTTCATTATAGTATTCCTGTAGGTCGTAGTATGCTTTTGGCATGAGGAAGTCACTGCCTTTCTGAAGTGCTTTAGATTTTTTAATATTTTTAAATATTCCGGTAGATGGTTGCATATTTTGTTACTTTCATATATAATTGAATAATCAGTTGAAATTGCTTTTGGCATTGGCATGCAAAGATAATTCCTCCGGGTGGATACGTGAGTGCGAGTCAAATTACTACTTGAGGACTGTTTGTTATGAATCAAACAGACAGTTCCAAAATGAAAATACTTGATATGCTGAAATTTTTTTGGGATATAAACAGCAGTCTACAGTGGTCCCCTGCTTTAGCCCTGCATAAGTACCTAATGCCCTTATGGCCCTAATGGACAAAAACAGACTGTAATATATTCTGGCTACAAAAGCCCCAGAAAAATATGCCGTACCTAATATAAGATCCGATGAGAAAAAAATAGGTGTTTCTAGCGATGACTGGACTGAGTTCTTTTGACACCACTCCAATTGCGTAGCAGCCTGGGGCTAAACTTTTTTTCAGTGACTTAATATGATCTTCGAATCTAAGTTTATTATCAATGTGTATACCCAGGAATTCCATACGTGATTCATTTTCCACATTATGTATGTTCAGATAGATATTATTCAATTCGAACCTTAATGTTAGCATGTTGTTTTATTTATATTGGAGCAGAGATAGTTCGTGTTACCCCAAGCTATGGTCTTCTTCAGATCTAGGGCTGTGATTGTTTTCAAGCCATCTACATTCTTGCCATGCCATATAAGGGTGGCATCATCAGCAAATGACATAAATTTCCCTGTGATAGGTGAAAATGTCGAATCATTTAGGTATAGCAAGAACAAAATACCTAGCACTGAGCTCTGAGGTACTCCTGATCTGATATCAGAATAACCCGAACATTCACCAGAAACTTTAACTCTTTGTTTTCTGTCAGTGAGATAAGATTCGACCCATTTCAAAGCAACGCCCCTGAATCCGTGATGCTGAAGTTTATTTAGCAGTATTTTGTGATCTACGCAATCAAATGCCTTGGAGAAGTCACACAACACCAGCACAACCACCTCACTTTCGTTTTCGTTTAAATAAACATTTTTAAGGAATGGAAAGATTGCATCAACTGTACTTTCTGACATGAAGATGAAATATTATTTTTTTTGGGAACTTCATACTTCTGCTTTTTACAAGTTTTTCTATAAATTTAGAAAGGGTGAGATTGAATGATAATTTGTAGGATTGTCCGCATCGCCACCTCTGTGTAGTGGAATTATAATGGCTTGTTTCAAAGAATTGGGAAATGATCCCGACACGAATGATTCATTGAAACATTCCACTAGGACATAAAGAGCATTGTCTGGTGAATTTTCAATATTGCGCACTGGTCGTGTAGATCATCTAAAAAGATAAAACACCTTTTGGGAATGAATCTCAAGCCAGTGAACACATATATTAGCCGTTTCTATGGTAGTTAAATTCACTCACTATGGAATAACATGAAACTTTTCCTAGAGATCAATCACCCTAACACCAAACTGATATTTTTGCACTCGACGCGCGTTTCGCTTACAAGGTTAGCATCTTCAGGAGAAGAAAATTGATACTCAACTCAGGTTACCATCTTCTCCTGAAGATGCTAACCTTGTTAGCGAAACGCGCGTCGAGTGCAAAAATATCAGTTTGGTGTTAGGGTAATTGATCTCTAGGAAAGGTTTCAACTTTTACACCAAAGGTTCCAAAACTCATCGTTTATATGGAATAACATTCAAAAATGTGTGACACACTCAGCTTCTTTCCAACTAGCCTCTTTATGAAGAGTGAGTTTTTTTTCATAAATGATGTATTCTTCTATGATCATATCTGAATGGTGGAGAGAAAACAATTGTTTTTGTGCGTTCAGACTTTAGGATGGAGTCCTTGATAATTTCGATGTTTGCTAAGGCCATAAAAGCACAACGTCATGTTTCGTAAAGTGCAGTGAATTTTGAGTATCAGTTTCTACTAGTTCCTTGTCCGATGCATTTGTTTTCAAGAATGTCTGTACCTGAATATCATCAGTTTGTCTTAGGATGCTTTCTATCAAGTGTTTGCCGTGCAGACCAGCTACAAGTTCCGGTAAATTTCAGTTCTTCACTTGCCATTTCCTCTGTGTAGGTTTGTGTTCCTACCAATATTTTTCAATATTTTCCTGTTTGGTAGGTATGGCGGTTTGGGTTGAGATTGATACGGTTGACTTGCTTTGTATGATTTTTGTGGTATGTAGGAAGGAGTTCATTTATGTACAGCTTTGCTTCAATATTATTCTTCAATTTCGACTGTTCCTCATTATTGAGGAAATATTTGAGGGTATTAACTTCTTTTTTCAGTGGAATGATTTCTTCTTTCAGCATTTTATTTCCGTTTGTCAATTCACTTATCTTCTTTTTTCATTTCTTTTGAAAGTCTTAACATTTCTTTGATTTCATTTTTTACCTCATATTTTTCAGATAGGAAATTAATGGGTTTTTGTAATTGTCATACAGGTTCCAATAAATTTTCCATTACATCATTATTATCAACATGTCCTTTATGATTACAACTAGGGCAAAACCATATTTTTCCGTTCGGTTTCTTGAGTTCCTTAAAATATATTTTGAATTCTTCGGATTGTCAAATAGAACCACTTTCCGCATACTCCTTTGTATTCTATAGCACACTGGTTCGTTTTTAAATTTGAATTGCAATTGCCACATACAAAAGGATTAGAACAACCGGCATTTTGTTTGTCTTGAGTGGAAACGAGCAAATTTCTCAGTTTCTCCTGAGTTGAAGCGCCAGCACAAGGATATTTGGGTGGCGAATATCCATTTTAATTATATGAATCTTCAACAGCTACTGGACTAATATTTTTTACTTCAGATTCTATTCTTCCCATTGTTATCAATATTCAGTCTCCAAACAATTCTATTAGGGAATTATCAAGTCAAAAACTTTACTTGAATGGGAGCAAATATTTTGTAGG
This sequence comes from Zygogramma bicolorata, assembly GCA_032362365.1. Lineage (NCBI taxonomy): Eukaryota > Metazoa > Arthropoda > Insecta > Coleoptera > Chrysomelidae > Zygogramma > Zygogramma bicolorata. Next base: position 22,203 of record JAVJAQ010002478.1, read on the forward strand.
GCTGTACTAGAGTGATCATATATTCCAGTTGTGGATTCAATTTGATATACTTATATGATTATAATATAAGTCTTTATTATTTTCCAGATAATAGGAATATAAAAGAAGGTATAAAACATGTTTAGTGGAAATGAAGGGCAAAGTTCTTTCACCCAACCCATATCACTGTTGGCTGCGAGGGTTAATAAAAGTTCATGTTACCCTATTCTATTATTTATAACAAGTCACCGTTGATTTTATTGTCGTGAATCTTTGTTTCTTAAGCTGGTATAGGGACTCTGGAAGAAAAACTAGTATGAAGAGTACTATCGTCCACAACCACATACAGAAACCTATCAGACAAGAAACTCTTCAACAAAGCACACAACTGGGAAGGAAAACCATAAGACGGCAGTTTAGAAAGGAGACCCCGATGCCAAACTCGATCAAACGCTTTTGAAATATCGAGTGCAACAGCTATCGTTTCTCCGAATTTGACTTGTAATCCATCTTCTTTCGTTGAAGGTGGAAATGAACTCAAGGTGAAATTTTTGCTTTCGCAAATGACCAAAAACAAAGGGAACAGTTTGAACATTCAACATATTTTAAACGAATTTTATGATTGTTTCTTTAGCAGTTTTGATTGTTGCACTACACCTTTTCCTTGCGTTAACATACTCAGATATCCTCTCTACACTGTGGTCTTGGCGCCAGCTTCCGAATGCCGCATGTTTGGATGTAACAGCCTCAGAGCAGCTTTTATTGAACCATGGTTTCTCAGACTTGTGGTCTCTTTGTACTACTTGGAAAGAATGCTTCCATCAACATAATGATAGTATCAGAGATTTCTCGGGCATTTAGAGCGAGATCACCAGATAAAAAACAGACTCTTCTCCAAGGAAAATCAGAGGAAAACTTTCAAAGACCTTCCCAGCCTGTTGACTTGTAATGCCAGACACGACGTGCGGATAACTTAGAGCCAAATATGAACAAGTTGTTGAAATCAAAGTGTGATCAGAATTACCCAAGGAGGGGGGGTGAATTTTGATCTGATAAATATCAGGAGTATTGAGAAACAAGTCCAGTGTATTGGCAAATTGGTTAGTCGTATCAGGAATACGAGTGGGTTGATCGATCTATGGGTTGTTCCAAATCATCAGTAACAGCAAATGCCTCTTTCTGTTGTCCTCTTTCATTTGTTCCATTTGTTATAATTGAAAATTTGAGCCATGAAGAATTATGAATATAAAAATCACCCAATACGGTGACTTCAGCAGTTGGCTGGTTTTCCGATAGAAATTCGAATAGTCTGTTGAAAGAGTCATTGTTAGGTGATAAATAAAGACAACAGACAAACTTAGTTTTTCGATGATAGACAAGCTTAAACCACGTCACGTCAAAATCTTTAGGTTTCAGCCCTTCTTCGCGTTGGCATAATAAATCATTTCTAGAGTATAGACAAACACCACCTTTGAAATGAAAGCGAGAATAGAATTCATAACCTAGACAAAGCATATGTACATTATTCGTATACGAATTAGAATAAGAATGTCAGGTGTTTCGGTTTTCAGATGGTGATGCACATCATTGATATTTTCATTCATACCACATAATCAATCCTCAATACTCTCGATGGAGGTTCCCCCCGAGTAACCCCCAGCCGGAAATCCGATTGGGGAGGATTTTACTTCCAGAGTTCTTTACTCTGGGAGTCATCAACATCATTTTTCAAATTTCAATAGTTGGGAAAAACCAGAAATATCGACCACATACTGAAACGTGAATTAACACTTCACAGCACATATCGAATGGTGGTATCTCACCGGGCGATGGTAGGACTATGGTATTTTATTTCAATATGTTTAGTCTGAAACTTGAATTCATCAATAGTTTTTGGGAACTTTGATTGTCATTATAAATGATAATGGAATTTTTCTCACCTACTTCCAAATCATCGAGTAAGTACTGCATATGAAGAGCTTCCTTCGATGCTTCAGTAGAGGACAAAGCAACACATCCTAATTTTCGGCTTTCCCAAGAAATTGGGCCACCTGCTGGAGTGAATACGTACCCTCAATATAATTTTCTTGAATACACATCATTTGCAAAATCCGCATCGGATATCCAGTGATGTTATTCCCGACTCGCTGATATGCGATTCCCATATCCATCATTCCTTTTGAATACCGAACCACCCTCGTTGTCATTCTCAAATGAATTTCCTTGCAACATGTATCAAAATAGCTTAAGAAACTCGTTATATGTCCTATGTCTGGTCTTGTTACAACAGAAAGATACATCAAATTTCCAATGAGAGAATGATAAGGAACATATCACATTACCATTATCATCCGGGAGCTCTTTGTATACATTGGAATATCCCGGTGTTAATACTGGTTTGCAATCTACCATGTTGAAAGTTTGAAGCAAATCAGCAATATATCTTTCTTGGCTTATTTTGATGTAATGTTTGGATAAGTTCATTTTCAAAATATTTATTTCATCTTTCCAGTAAGAGAAAACAAAAACGTCATCAGCCCATAAAGCTATGTGATTCAGTTTACCTTTGTCTGTTTTATGGTAGACACAATCTTCGTGGCTTGATTCCTCTGAATTCTTTTCCAAGAGCACCTTATGAACAGTTTGATTCCAAGCTCGTGATTTATGCTTCAACCCATGCAGAGACTTTTTTTAGTTTACACACTTTTTCTTCATGTCCCTTCAATATGAATCCTTCTGGCTGCTCCATATATACCGTTTTTTCCAGAACTCCATTCAGAAATGCTGTCCCAAGATCTAAATGGTTTATATATCCATATCAAGTTCAGCAGCAATAGCTATCAAAGTTCTCATTGTGGAGTACCTTACAACTGACCTTATACCTGATGATATCATCCTGGTATTTCCTTTTTCTCTCGAAAATCCATCTACAAGGAATGATTTTTTGGTTAGCAGGTCCCTCAACGAAATCCCATGTTTGATTTGCAAGCAAGTAGAGATTTGAACTCATCATCCATTGCAATCCTTCACTTCTTTTACTCTTTCCCCGAAAATGCTTGTTCACGAATTTGGGGCTCGGTTTCAAATTCTTAATCAGTTTTGTACACTTCAAAACCTAGAAACTTTTCTTTTTTTGTCCCTCCGAGGATATCTTTCCACTTCTTTTTCATCTTCAAACATTACCCTATTCTCTTCTTTATTGGAGAGGGCATTATTTTCTTGAGGTATTTGTGATTCTTCCGATTCTATTCCTTCAACAGCAAAATCCTTAGAAATATAAAAAGTGTTATCTACTGATGAATCATTTTCAGGTGTAAGATTCTGTTCGATATCCCTTTCAACTTTGTTCCCCACACTGTTTCGGAAAACTATCTTCTAGGAAAGCAACATCTCTAGCATCAATAACTATTCTGTGATTTGAAATTTCCCCCAAATGATATTTTTTTGAAGTTTCACTGTATCTTACGAAAATATGAATTCAAGATTCGTCATCCCACTTGTCCGTTTCGTGTTTGAGAATAAGAACATGACGAAAAACAAGAGACAGCCGAAAAATCTTCAAATGACTCGAATCTCGTTTATAGCGTGACCAATTTTTCTCTGGGATCCAGATCTATTGTTTAGGTAGACTGCTGCTTCAACAGCATCTCTCCAATATCCCTGTGCTATACCATCCTTGAGCAACATGCATCTAGCCTTTTCAACAATCGAACGATTGTTGCGCTCTGCTTCACCATTATGTTCTGGTCTATATGGCACTGATATGAATTTCAGATATGCACTGAATTCTTTCTGATAATATTCAGTACCGTTTCCACTTCTCAAAGTATAGATTTTATAGCCAGTCTCATTCTTTACTCGTGCCTGAAACTCCATGAATTTACGTGTCACTTCAGATTTAGAACTGATACAATACACAAATATCTTCATAGTGATATCATCAACAAAAATTAACATATATTTATTACCATATGAAGGTTCAGTACAAAAACGACCACAAATATCAGAATGAATGAGAGGATCATATCTGGGTGTCAAATCACCAAGCATGATTGCTCCCATAGACTCATCATCGATTTCCTTTTCAATACCGGCAAGCTGATGAGCTGTATCAGTAATTTTAGTGAGGTACTGCTCCATGGATTGAAAAACGGACAAACGTAATCAATACAATTTCTTCGGAGATTGAGATGTCTTCGAAGTCCCCTATCTTCGTAATATTTAGCAAGTGCATCCCAAGCTTCCCTAGCTGTTTCACACCTTTTCACTAGTGGAAGTGCAGATCCTTCCAGAGTTGAGGAAATATTAGTAAAGGCTGTCATACATTGGCTTCATTTCATTGGTTGTATTATCAGTTACTGGATATCCTGCTACAGCTTCCCGGATACCCTCATGCATCATATATATTTTCATTTTGAATTTCCAAGCAATATATCCATCCCTATCATGAAAAGCCTTGATAACAGCCAAAGACACACTGATTGATTGAATGTTCACATTCGTTTCACCTTCATTTGAAGTCGTTACACTTTGCATGACTTGAAAAATTTCACCAGTGAAATCTGTTATGAACGGAAACGCTATGGTGAATGCTCTGGGTCCGTAACCTATTGTGAATTTCAGAGCAATGCAATTCTCAACTAGAATAACTTTTTATTCTTAACTTGTGAAAAATGAATACTTTAGTAGAGTAATATTTTGAGAGTGAACGAGTATCAAATGTTCTTTAATAAAATATATCATTACCGACTTGAATTGACATAAAAACACAGTGTGTTGAGCTCAGATTACCTGAGGAAGATAGAAAATACAATAAATGATTTCGCAGAAGTTGTACCACTAGATAGACATTAGGAAATGCACTCACATAAACAATACAAACGACCATTCACATCCAACATATTCAAGTAGAAAGGTGAAATATTCCATCAGGATCTCTCTGTATCTGTAGAGTAGGAAGGGTGAGTGTAGACCCACAGCACTTAGGCCACAATATGGCCCTTTGTACATCCTCCCACGGAGTCGCCCTCCTAGGACATTGTCCATCCTGCCTTATCCAGGAAGGGGGACAGGTCACCAGGGGACATCTCCTCAATATCGGCAGGTGTAGGCCAAGACTCACCGAACACACACTCTCTTATCGACGATAGCTCCAGACATTCACATAAGACATGTCTGACAGTTTCATCTACCTGTTCACACATCCTGCATAGAGGTGTGTCCACTAGCCCCATAATATGGAGGTGTTTCCTTAGTTGACAGTGTCCAGTCACAAATCCCACTGTTAAACGTAGGTTCTTCCTGGTCATCGCCAAATATTTATTCGGATCCAGCTTCCCAGGGTCGCCCAGGGTGATCCTGGCAAAACTGCATCCTTTGGTTTCATTCCATGTCTTAAGGGATTGAGTATGGGTGTAACGTTTAGCTGGTTCCGAAATTGTCGAAGTCGTCAAGCCATGGGTGTCACCTGTTCCCAAAATTTCCAGTCCAGCCGCCATCCTGGCCAAAGAATCAGAAATGCGGTTACCCTTGCTCCTGTCGTGCCCTTTCACCCACCTTAATACGATATTATTATCTACCGAGGCGTTAGCTAAATCTTGGTGGCACTCTAGTGCTAACCCTTAGATAAAACGTTGTCTATTCAAGGTTAGTAGGGCTTGTCTACTATCAGTGCAGATTATTATGTTTTTGCCAGAAATTCCATTTCTGGTTAGCTCTTTTGTGGCGATTGAGATACCAGCCAGTTCTGTTTGAACCACGCTGGTATTTTTTCCCATTCCCCACTTAATCCTTAGGCTAAGTGATCTGGAGTAAACCCCACATCCTGATCCTCCCTTGGTTTTTTAGCCGTCTGTGTATATGCGTATTACATTTACAGCATCTGCCTCAGTGTTCTGTTTTATTTGTATTTTGTAGGGTTTATTGAACACAAACCTGGGTTCAATTGCGTCACTGGCCGCCTGTAGCAGAGGCACCGCAGTGAGTGCCTCCCTTCACAGGCCCAGCCTCAGTTGACCCATTCCTACCTCGGAGTTCACACCAGCCGTGCACAATCGTAGCATGGCCATCAGCGCAACCTCCTTGACGTGCAGGTCCAGAGGTGCCAGACCAGCAACTAATTCCATTGCTGCGGTTGGTGTTGTTCTCATGGCTCCTGTGATGTTCAGACAAGCCATTCGCTGAATTGATAGAGTTTTTGGATGGCCGTTGCTTGTAGAGTTTTCGGTCCCCATGCAATGGCTCCATACTAAGATGTCTATATACTGGTGTTTCTAATGTTGCGATATTGTTTCAGACATACCTGTGGACAAGGCGTGGTAGTTCATCAGTGGCCATGAGGGGCGCTGGTAATCAAAAATTTCTATTAATTTTCGTGATCACTCGATCCATGGAACACGCTGTTGCCAATTCTGATGTTTTTGTTAAAGGATAGAGAATTTATCGGGACTGGATATGTGAGGTTATTGAAAACACCAAAACGCGCCAAATTTGTGTTTAACTTTATGCGTTATTTATTCCATGTAGTTTGAAAATAATTTCTCAGTTGGAATAAATTTGCATTGTGTTTCTACTGATCTGGACCAGAATTCGCAACGACATGGCCACTTGGCAACACAGGACTGTCATCTCCACTGCAAGAGTGCCGGTACCTGGCGGATTTTTTGCAGTACTACTACGCCTACATCATCAAATTTTTCATCAAGTTGGCCATATCGGTCGTCTGATTTGCTGACAATCTTTTATATGGAGTGAAAACACCAGTATATAGCCACCTTTCTCCATACGTTAGCATAGGTCTTATTATTGCAGTGTAGATCCAGGTGACTACACGGGGCGAGAGACCCCATGTGCGTCCCACTGTCCTCCGACACTGCTCATAGGCCACATATGCTCTTTTTGCTCTGCTCTGAATGTGCGAGTTCCATGTTAGCTTCCTGTCGAGGGTAATACCGAGGTATTTCACCTCTTCAGAGAAGTATAGTTTGCTTTTGAAGATTTCGGGGGGTTTCAAGCCCGATAAGCTTCTTTTCCTAATGAAAATGACCATCTCCGTCTTCTTGGGATTGATCGACAGTGAGTGTTCTTTACACCATGTTTCTGTTGATTTGAGAGCATCTTGCGCTCAATCACACAGTGTGTTCACAAATTTGCCGGTCTGCAAGATAACTATGTCATCTGCATATGCAATTGTGTAGAAACCATTATTGTTGAGGTGATCAATCAGGGTATCCAGGACTATGTTCCAAAGGAGAGGTGGACCTTCCCGGAGTATATGCATGCTGATTTGGATGAAGTAAATTGTGAACTAAGACTTCATCTCTTATATACCGCTCGCACAGCCTCTCCATTGTTTTCAAAAAGAACGATGTGAGACTAATTGGTCAGGATGCTTTTGGTAAGGTGTAGTCCATCCTTCCTGGTTCAGGTATAAACACCACTCGTACTACTCCCCACTTACTGGGAACATACCTCAGAGCTAACGAGGCTCTGAAAATTCCGACCAGGTGCGGCATGAGAATATCCAATCCCCATTGTAGTAGTTCTGGTCTTATACCAGCAGGTCCTTGTGCTTTGAAGGGGCAGAAGCCCGATATGGCCCACCCTATCTTGTCCTCATCAATTATAGTGCTAGCAAATTGCCAGTCGTATTGTGAGGGTGTTATTGGTACTTCCGTCCGGTTCGTCGTTCCTGGGAAGACAGAACCTGGGAAGTGCGTTTCCATAAGAATCTTGGCGCTCTCTTGGAGGTTGGCGGCTTTGTCGCCATTTTTCCTCGTCAGGATGCCGATACTCTTATGGTGGTCGCTTGAGAGTGCCTTCTGTAGCCCTGAGACTTGCGGTAAATCTTCGATTGCCTCACAATAGGCTCTCCAGGCTTCTCTTTGCTTTTGTCTGCAGACTTTTTTAAACTCTCTGAGGTTGGCTTCATATATTTCCCAGTCCTCTTCGAGTTTGTTCGTTTTGCTTTGTTGAAGGTCGTTCTCGCTGTCTTTCTGGGGTGTTCCAGTTCAGAGCACCACCATTTGTTGGTTGTGCCTTCTGTCTGTACCATCCTCATCTGACAGGATTCCTTATAGGCAATGTCTATTTTGTTTTGGATAGATAACATGTACCTTCCCAATTCTTCACTATTGTCAGGAGTCAGGGCCTCTGTCTCCCGCAGAGCTCCTTTTAAGAGTCGATTGTATAGAGCTACATCCATCCTCTTCGGATCGCGGGATTCCACAGTGGTCCTGAGATCCTGGTTCACCGTATGGGTCAACCAGCAATGGTCTGACATAGAAATATGATCAACTCTTGCCAGTCTTGAATTTTATTTGATGTTTTGGCTGTCGCCAGCGTAATATCTATAATAATGTTTGGGTACGGGCGTTAATGAATATCGGCTCTCTCTTGAGGGTGGTAGAGTTGCTGCATCTGAGGGGAGGTACATCGATGCGAGTATCAACGCCGTATATTTGCCCTTTCTACTGGACATTCCACTTCAACCGCAGTAAGATCTGAGGTGCAGAATTGTGCCATCAGAAAGGCTCTGTATTTCCTGGGAGCGTAAACGGCTGTCCTGGGTTGATGATTGCTTAGTAAGCTAAAAATTTGACCAGTCAAGTAACCGAAGCCAGTAATTCTGGTCTTAATTATCCAGGGTTCCTAGATCAAAGCTATTGCATCCTCCAACACATCAAGGCGGCGACATGATGTTGGCGTAGCCGCCCTGCTGTGTTGGAGGTTGCATTGTATTATTTTTGTCTTTTTTCCGACGTCCTTACCCATTGCGAGGTCGTTCGGGTTGAGACTCTATTCGAGGTCCATCTGGTCCTCCGGTGGAGGAGCGACGACCTCTTTGTTGTCAGGGCCTCTTCTGCCAGGTCGTCGTCTGTCATCTTTGCAGATGTTTCGACGTCCTTTTCGGGACCCTTGGTGGCCTCGGTGCCAATATCCACTTCAGGTGGCTCGACTTCCAAGGACCTCGGGTCTTCAGAGGTACCTTCCTTTTTAGTAACCCTTATGGCCAATGAGGTGAACGCATATTTTATCCTCATTGGCTTTCTCTTGAGGACAGCCATATCCACGTCTCCGATTCCAAAGACGAAGAGGTGTCCTTGAGGGTTCACTTTCACCTCATGGTGGAAAGTGCACCACCTTGCTATCCTCAGGTCCGGATTCTGCGCCTTCAGCCTACCCAGCACCCTCTCCTTTTCACCGGATGTCGTCTTGTGGACGGCCTCCGGGATCCAGAGCGAGGCTTTGGTAAGCTTTGGGAGCTCATCCACACCGACGACCACCAGCGATGCTTCCTCCCACGGTTTGGGGTCCTTTGTGGCTTTTTTCAGCCACTGTAGCGCCGCGTCGTCATGGCAGACCACTCTGATGATTTCACCGGAGTATGTCCACGATTTGAACGTGGGCGCTTCGGTGTTGCTGCTGGAGGCGGAGAAGATAAGCTTCTCCAGCTCCTCCAGCAGCTGAATTTTGACGAGGCTCTCCCGTTCTGCGGTAATTTTACCGTACGGGTTTGTCTCGTCTATAATCGCCACGTTGAGGTGTCTCAAGGAGGCTTCCGCAAAGGTCTTTGAAGGTGCAGCGACATTTCCGTCGCTGCGCAGCTTCTTCGACCTTATTGGTGTCCCCTCCGTAGAGGTACTCAGGTGGGGGCGCTTTCCTGCAGGGGTAGCCGCCGGTTTATTGCCTTCATACAAGGCGGAACCCTTAGCTTCCTCCGCAGGAGGTGCCCTTGCCTTTGGAGGTGGGGTGGAGGTGGAGGGGGTGCATTTGTAGTTGCAGTCTTTCCTGCCTGAACGAGCCATAGTTTATATATATCCTTCAATCAGAATTGAATGGGAAGTATTGGTAGCAATCCATGAAATATTATTGAAATACAGGATACGTTGCCTGGTCCTTTTAATTATTAAACTCTGGTAGTCGAAATTATGATTATTTCAAAAAACATTATATTTCATCTCTTTTTCAGGAAATTACTGTGAAACAAATAAGGGATAATTTATGTATAGAAGACTTAGTTGAACGACTCATCCAGAGATTGACAACTACAGAGAGGAGTTGCAAATGGCAGAAACAGTGATTGCAACACCACACTCCCAAAAACTAAAAAAATTTTGAACCATGTTCCAGAAGTGGCATACAATTTTATTTTGTCACGGATGAGGTATCAGAAAACCCAATTGAAAGGTAGACGGTTCACGAATATAGACAAAATGTTGGCATTGTCACTATTTCAAGCAGGTGGAAGATGAACAATTTCCTTCCAAAAATAATGATTTCACCACCAAGAAATACGTGTAAAAATTATTTATTATGAAGACATTAGGATAGGCCCTAAACTTACATATCAGTTCTCCACCAAGTATCTGTCATTAAAGCTTTGTTTCCTGCATGTAGGAGAAAAAAAATGTACGCAAAACTCCCAGCCCTGAAACAGTTGTTTTCAAGTGTTTTGTGGATTAACAGGTCTAATTTCTAGCCGAAGTCCAATCCATGATTTTGTTTCATGCATTACTCATCAAAATAAACTCCCACTTGGAGCTAATGAACGCCAGAGCGCATCCTTCTGCTCGATAAACTGTTTGATAAATTGAATCCTCACAATAGGTTTGCTTGATGTGGAAAACCATTGAAAGGTAGTGAGACGAAAAATTCTTCCCTTTTCGAATAGATGTTCTGAAGGAGATGCGCTTTTGTTCGAAGAAGAAAATCCTCTGACAATTCCAAGTAGCATGCTGAAAATTAAACAACAACACTTAGTTGGTGATTTCAATAATTTTGACTGCTCGGCTGATCCTGAAAATGTATCAGTATCACAAACTTACACAATTTGTATTATTTCCTCATCATTGTTGAATATTAAACCTAGATGACAAACTTTCGTCCAGCTTAGTTTGACTACAAGAAGCTTAGCTTCTTCAGGGAGTTTTCGATTTGTATTCATTCTTGACACCTTCATACATTTCATCCCAGAGAGCATAGGATATTGGTTATCAAGCAATGGCCAAGTTCATGTTTTTCTTGAAAATTCAATAATTCATTGGTATAATGAATAGGTAATTATTCTTCAATAAAATGTTGGAAAGTAAGCTATTTTCAAGCGAGACATGGAAAGGATATACTTCATCGTTGCTCAGTAACCATTATTCAAAGCTCTCTGGATGAGGCCGATGATAACCACAGTATTTTGAATTTGCCGCGTTCTGATAGTTCCCCTTTCAACCAGCAGATGGCGCGCCGTCTCGTCTAAAAGTTCTATCAACGGAGCAACTATGGCGCTAATATCAGTGTTCCATCCTAGTCCAGGACATTTCTATTTCATCTTTCATAAAGGTGTTCTGTGCCCCACCATTCCATGCATGGATGTATGTGTGTGAAGTTAGCAGCAATGAATTTGCCAGCAACGATTTTTTCAAATTCGTTTCTTGCAACGATTTGGTAGGGCGGTTTTCATGTAGTTCAAAATTATTTGTTGTATTTCTTGAGGTGGGGAATCACACAAGCAGAGTTTGAAATGAACGTACGACGCAAATAATATGTTCTAGAACCTTATGTATTCAAAGCAGGAAAAAATTAATTGAAAAATAAATATGAAATATAGTTCCTTAAAACTGAAATTCATTAAAGATATCAGAGTTATATTTCATTTTACAATAATGAATCAAAACATCATACAATGGAATTGCAATGGTTGTTATAGTCACTATGGGGAACTGGAACTTATCGTGAAAGAACAGCAACCGTTCTGTATTTGTTTACAGGGGCTTCAACTCTTCCAGACAAGACGTTGACCCGAATACGAGCGAAGGGTAGAGCAGCAACACTACATCAGAGTAATATTCCATTACAACTTATACCACTTCAAACAAGTATTCAATCCATTGCGGTCTTGGACCACCACAATACCGTTCTTATAAATACCGGCGAACCCACTCATTTCAGCGCGTCACCCGGTAATTTCTCACCAATGGATCTATCATTCTGCCCTCCAGTGTTAGCACATAAATTGCATTGGGAAGTATTACCAGATTTATTCGGGATCGACCACTTTCCGATACGATTGTCTACACAAACATTACCATCAAATATATCGCGCCAAAAACGTTGGGTCACAGAAAAATCTGACTGGTTGAAATACAAGGAGGTCCTACAGTTTCCGTAATCGAATCCAGATGAAGATGTCACTATTCGACTGGAGAACATCACCAAAACCATCATCATTGCAGCACAAGAAGCAATTCCGCAGACTGCGGAGATAGTGGCGAAGAAATGCGTTCGTTGGTAGAATACCAACATGAAAACAGCTGTAAACAGAATAGTAAATCTCTCCTAGTACTCAAAATAAACCCTTCTTTAGAAAACTTGATCAACTTCAAGAACGAAGCTAGAGCAAGGCGTCTGATTTTAGAGTCGAAGAAAAAGAGTTGGCAAAATTACGTCTCATCCTTGACATCTGCTACACCTTCAAGCGAAGTGTAGAGTGGAGTTGAAAGTATTTCAAAAAAACTGACTTCTTGGAAACCCCCACTCCTAGAAAACAACGGCGAAATGATGAACGACAGTAAGAAAGTAGCCAATATCCTGGCCCAATACTTTGCAGATACGAGCAATGCGAGTAACTACTCAGCTGTCAGAAGAAACTACTGCCCTGGCTCATTAGGGTACATCGTGTGCTGAAAGGCAAAAATAACCGCCCATTCTGCATGATGGTCCATTATCGTGTCTCGAAAATACTAGAAACGGTGATCGGTAAACGAAGTGCAACTGTTGTTCAGGCCTTCAAGGCTTGTTGACCAAAATATTAACTCTTCTACCAGAAATTAATATAATATACAGGGTTTTTCATGAATCAAAAAGATATTTCAAATAAAAACTTCATCCGCATAGAAGTCGACCCAACCGTTTACTCAGTGCACGCTGGTAAAGGATCACATCTCTTTCGCATTCCTCCTACTTGGTTTCACAAATTTTTTTGTTCAATAATTATAAAATATACCCCATATCACTCCAGAATAGTTTTCTGTTAGTAGATTACTACCTACTAACAAAAAGAGTTAGCAACTTAACCTCTTCAAATTAGTATTATAGAAAATTAAATTACCAATGATGAGCACCCAGTTGGAATAGTCTGTACATTTCGCCACTCATAGTTATTTGTATGCTAAGGCCGCGAAATACCTCTTTAACGTACCGAAAGAACAGTTATCGCCGAGGCCGCTTGCGGCCGAGGCAAAATAATCTTGAGGTCGTTAAAAAGTTTCGCGGCCATGGCATACACACTATTTTTCGTGCAATCGTTAAAATTATTAAAATAGATAGTTGTAAATAAATATATTATTGCTCTAAAATCAACAGCATTTCAATTCATTTAACAATATCACCGTGTGCTATGGAAATGATATGTTTCAATATATATTTTGACAGTTCTTGTCAAAACGCAAAATGTCTGATACTGATAGCGATATTTCAGTACCTTCCACTCCTCCGGAACTCAAAAGCGTTGTAAATTCGGCGCTTTCCGTTTTAATACCCGAAAAATCTAAACGGCAGTACGAAAAATGTTACGGCGAGTTTAAAGATTGGTGTGACAAACAGAATGTTAAGACGATGTCTGAAAACATTTTATTGGCTTATTTGATGCAGAAATCAAATGTTGTAAAAAGTTCAACTTTATGGAGCATTTATTCCATGCTGAAGTGTATGCTGAACATACGAGACAATATCGACATCAAGCAGTTTTCAAAATTAGTACCATTTCTGAAAAGAAAAGCAGTAGGTTATCGAGCAAAAAAGTCTAAAGTATTAACGCGTGAGCAAATTGATACATTCCTGAAAGAAGCTAATGATGAAAAATACTTATTGTTGAAGGTAAGTGTTAAGAGATGTTATTTACAATTGTTTTATTTATTGTACTGATTTTTGTAGGTAGTTTTGATAATGGGAATATCTGGTGCCTTGCGACGAGATGAGTTAGTAAAAATGGCCATTGAAGATATTCAGGAAGAGAATGCTGTATTAATAGTAACCGTTCCTGATCCCAAGACGGATAAGAAGCGTGTTTTCACTGTTACTAATATTGATTTCATAAAAATTTATCGTAAATATGCAGCTCTTCGACCAAAACATATTGTTAATAATCGTCGTATATTCTTGAGATACGTAAACGGAAAGTGCACCGCACAAGTTGTTGGAGTGCATACCATTGCGAAAATGCCTAGTATGATTGCTAAGTATCTCAGATTACCAAATCCTGAAACATACACGGGTCACTGTTTTCGGAGAAGTTCTGCCACGCTGCTTGCCAATACTGGGGCTGATATGTCAATTCTTAAACGTCACGGTGGATGGAAGTCCACAACAGTAGCGGAAGGATATGTAGAAGACTCTATCGAAAATAAGAAGCAAATTTCCAACTCAATTTCTGGCGATATGGTATCTGGTTTGAATGTAGGCAATAACCATTATTCAGAAACACTAGATGTAGTTGCTTCAACTTCTGGAGTAAATATAAGTAATAATACAAACTGTACAATTAATGTAAATATTCATCCTAAATAATATAACTTATGTATTTGTTGGTATTCAATAAAAAATAATCCTTGTCTTTGTAGTATTTTAGAAATGTCAAATTTGGAAGTGACGTTTGGTTTCGCGGCCGTTGCTATGGGTAACGGCCGCGAAATTAAATTTCGCGGACTGTGCTGAGAACGCGAAATACTGACTTCGCGTGCGATTGCACGAAAAGATAATTATCGACCCTTGCCTGCAAAATGCTCTGCCCACCAATACCATATGGTTTGAGTACTATCGATATGAAAAAAACATGGTGAGGTGAAATATTTATACTTCGTATTATATAGGTAATATAATATTATCAGTCGTAGATCATCAATAACTTCTTGGTTGTTCCTCAGATCAGTAAACTTTTATTGTATTGGTGAGTGTCAAATATGTATTGGAGTCCTCCAAGGACGTCATCAAAACACAGATCGTTCCTAATTCTTCCATCAGCCGTCACTCGAACGTTTTAATAAAAATAATATTCATTCCATTAATCAGAGACGGGTTTTGAAATAATTTGTCAGCGGCTTGACGTATGGTGTGTGTGTGTGAGTGTGGACGGAAATATCGTGTTTGGCCACCAATGTTGCTAATGAATGGCCACCTGCGCCAATGAAGGTGTGGAGTGACTCGTAGCATTGCTATGGTACTTTGTGGAATTTTTAGACGCCAATCGTTTGGGAGATACGAGGGCGTATTCGGATTAAAATCTTTCAATGACAGATTATAATCTGTCAATGACAGATTAAAATCTATCAATGCCAGAATAGAATTTGAAAAGACAGATTCTAATACTTCATTGACAAATTCAATTCTGTCATTGAGATTGAGATATTTTTTATTTTTACAGTGACCCTAATACGCCCTCGTCTGAGTCTCTCAATAAGCCATTGACAGATTATAATTTGTCATTGGCAGATTTTAATCTTTCATTGACAGATTGAAATCTGTCAATGGAGATATTTTTTATTTTCACAGTGACCCTAATACGCCGTCGTAGGGGGACGTATACTCATTTTTGAGGACTACGAAAAAAATATGCGGCGGTCTTTTTGTGAAACTTTTCCTATCGCATTGAAACGATTAACGTAGATGCATTCATCACATCCTTATTTCAACTGGTACAGGAACAGGGAAGGTTATTCAGATTCTTCATTGGAATCTCAAGAACGGTTTTATGTAGAATATTACAATTGTTTCTCATTCGTGTGATTCTGAAGAAGGAGGTTTGGTAACAGGTAACAGTTCACAGTTATAGTTCAACTATAGCTAAGTTCTTTCATTCATAGATTGAGTAGAGCGAGTAGAGGCTGAGCAGAGATCAACTCTTAGATTAACCACCTCTCCAAGATATATAACGTAGAGTGAGAAAAGATTCGCATAATGAGATGGAGAATGTTTATATTTCCTATCCCACGAGAGATGATTGGTTGATTTCAAATTGACGAAGCGGAAACTTGCGAAGCGGTCCGAGTATTGATTGCCAGTCAGCATTTATCTTGTTTACATTTGTGTTTGGTAGCAGTTATTGAGTGTTATTGTGTGTTTCATTATACTGTTTCAATCGATTTTTGATGTTATTTTTCATTTTCATGTGCGAGAAGACGTTAAAATGACTAACAAATGCGTAATGTGGAGAAAATGGGGCAAGAAGAGTGGTGCGATATCATATCATCGGTAAGTAAACACAGAACATGGACGTTTCATACACAATATTTCTGGAAGTTCGTTATCAGGACATCGTCGAGTTTTGAATTGAATATAATTATATTCTACCTACATATTTCAAGCAACTGAACACGAATCTGAAGTCAAAACTCAGCGCTATTCTTTCAATGGGAAGTTACAGCCTATCAGAGGTACGAAATGAGGCATAATCTGCTTTATTTTTCACACAATATTATCAAACTTTCTAGAAACACACCTTTTCAGTCGTTGGGTCTGCTCTACTTCTCATTTCACCCTCTCCGATCATTTCTCCATTCCTAACGATAAAATTCAATTTGAAATTTCTGACAATTTTATTTCATAAGAATCGGCGTTTCCCCTGCATCTATCAGCTTAACGTGAAAACTTCACGAAACAGATCGAGTTTTCCGTGAAGAATACGTATATCTGCGGAAAAAATCGTTGACGGTGGTGGAATGAGGGTGGAACTCAGTTATTGCCACATCTAAGAATTTTCAACAGTCAAAATGCGTACCTATCTATGTAGAGCTAGACTCATTTCAAAAGGCTGGGGTGTGGGGCTTCTATTACCGAAATTAGGTGTTGAGTGGATCTGGTGCCTTGAATTATGTGTTCTGGTCTCATTAACAGGCAGAAAATAATGTGGAATGAGCCTCTTCCCGTACATTTCACAGGCTATAGATTCAGAAGCAAGGGAGAATTTCGAGTTTTCACTTTGGATTTGTGTTCAGTTGCTCGCAATACGAGAGTTTGACCATTTTCTTTCAAATATAAGTAGATATGTTATGAACAGAAGTTAAAAAAATCATCACATAACAAATCAATTGGCCAAAATTCAGAGTGAGCATTTTCCACCAATAACTAATATAATTTATTAGGAACTCGATTCTACTTCTTTCATAGAATTTGTAATTTATATTTTGTGATTTGGATAAAAAGTTGCAAAATGATTCTTTGAACTAATTTAAACATTATTTCAGAATTCCAAACGATGTAAGAAGAGAGGTGAGGCTCGAAGCACTTGGTATCAGTGATGAAAATATTGGAAAATGGTCATATGTCTGTTCAACCATTTCCAAAACAGTGACTTCACAAATAAATCACGGGTACGAATTGAGAAAGTTACTGCAGTTCCTAAAAAAATTCAGTATGTATTTGCTACTTGGATAGAGAAAGTCGAAGTCCCGTCTTTTTTTGCATCAAAAAAAGCGACCGGAAACACACAGTTTCATTCGTCAGGTACCTTCTTTTCCACCCCATTCCAACGTTTTTCAAATATAAGTATAAATATATACAGAAACTCAACATGCGATTTTCGAGTTATAACATAAAACAAAACACACATTTCGATATAACCTACATATAGTATCGGGCATTTGATTGTGAGTTTCATATTGAAAAGCAGTAGAAAGTGATGATTGAGGTGGAATGATGTGTACCCTAGACCCAATGAATACAATCTTGTAAATTACAATCGTTTTATTGGTGCGAACTGAAGGCGGGATATGCTCTTATTCCGAATTGTTATGCCTAACTATAAGAATGATTTTGAAATTTTTACTATTCATAAAATAGCGGCCATAAAACATATTCACTGTTTCGGCTAGAGTTGCATAATTACAGTTCGCGACTGAATAGACATACATATGTATTCTACTCGAACTAATGACAAAACCAATTGATAAGAACTTCGCTATTGAAACAACTTGCTTTGTTCATCACTGATTTTCAACATATATTTCACCTGTATATTATTCATTTTTACTAACTGCTCTTTACTTTATTCACTTTGTGTATAAACAATCCTGCAATTCATTATTTGTACGTTGTTCAATATTTGTGACACCTATTGGTAATAAACGAATAGTATTTGTATGTTGGGTATGCACTCTGTGAATGAAAAGATATTGTTACGATATACCTCTGGGTTCGTTGATTAAAACACCAAATAACACTAAACTACTTTTATTATAACTTTCTATCACAACACAATATAATACAATCACTTAAACTGCTCCGCTAACTATCCAACGCTCTATACTGAATACTCTGATGAACTATTTCTAATACAAACTCTCTGTTATATAAATTTTGCCGTCGAGGTGAGCGACTCTCGTTTATATAGGCGCTCATACAGTGGGGGAACTTCTAGACAAATCTTGACTACCGAATAGTCTGGGTGAGCCGCGATCACGCAGGTTTGATCTTTCCTGGGACCGTCGCACCAATTCACATCCATTGTCGGCAGGGCCAGCGCCAGCACATTCAGTTACATTATCCCCTTCTCAATATTGATCGTCCCGATCAAACAATACGTCATTATCACCATTGTAACGTTTAAGTCTTTCTAGGTGAACGACCTTCATTTTTGCTCGGGGGCTACGTTGAATCCTGTACACTACTTCATTTATTCTCTTGACTATCGAAAAGGGTCCTTCCCAGCATGGTGTTAGTTTGGGAGAACTTCCTTTTCTACGACGAGGGTTGTACAGCCACACTTGATCTCCTTCTTTGAATCCACCAGTATTTGCCTAGTAATCTTCAATCTTCTCGAAATTTCGTGAATCCTTATCAAGCTGTCTCGCAGTTCATCTGCATAACCCTGTACCTCTTTTTCCCCAGTACTTGGGGATCCAAACACCAAGTCACAGGGCAAACGAAAATCTCCCCCGAAGATGATACTGGCTGGGGTGAGCTTTGTGAAATCGTACACAGCTGCCCGGTGAGCCATCAAGAATAGTTGAAGGTGTCGATCTCAGTCTTTTTGATGCTCTTCTACTACTTCGAAAAGTTGTTTTTCCATAGTCCTGTTGAACCTCTCAACCATGCCATCAGACTATGGGTGGAGGGCAGTTGTTTTGGTCTTGCTAATTCCCATCAATTCACAAACTTTCCTGAATGAATTCGATTCGAAATTTCTTCCTTAATCGGAATGTAGCTCCATTGGCACTCTATACCTTGTAAACATCTTGTCCACCAGGGCTCTTGCATCTGTGGATGCTTCTTGATTAGGCAAGGCGTAAGCTTCAACCCATATACTGATTTGATCCATGGCAACGAGGATGAATTTGTTGCCACCATTCGTCATCGGGAACGGTCCAGCTACATCGATGGCGATTCGTTCGGAGGGAGCATCAACATTGTATTGTTTCAGCTCGCTCCTTGATCTTGTTCTAGGACCTTTGCTTGCTTCGCATTTTGGGCATATTCGGAACCATCTCTCGACATCTTCTCAACATTGGACCCAGTAGAACCTTTGCCGTATTTTATCCGAAGTCTTGTTAACTCCTAGATGTACACCTGATTCACCACCATGAATCTTTAACAAAACATCTTCTATTCTCGACATGGGCACAACCAGTGAGGAACTTACTTTCTTGCCATTGGCTGACTCCCAAGCCCTCTTCAGTTGGCCATTCTCCACAATCAAGGAATCCCATTGTGCCCACAATGCTTTGAACGTTGGTGATCGATCTGAGATGTCCTTCCAGTTGGGTCTTTCCGCTCCATTTTTTTTCCATTTCAAAAATTCTGCAACGTTTGGATCATTCTCCTGGTCTTGTCGCATTTTTGCTGTCGTCCAATTGTCGTTTATTATCAATCTCACCTGGTTGATTCCTTCGCGACGTTCAATTCGCTCACAGTGTTTACAAGTATCCGAACAAGTTCTTCTAGACAAGGCATCTGCGTTGTTATGCAATAGTCCTGGTCGATGTTTTATCCTGAAGTGATATTGGTTCAACTTCTCAATCCACCTTGTCCTTCAGGAGTCTCCATTTCGAGTAACCACTTCAGAGCTGCATGATCTGTTCTGATGAGGAACTCTCTTCCGTACAGATATTTGTGGAAGTGATCTACAGCCTTGATTATTGCCAGTAGCTCTTTCCTCTTTACGCAATAATTTCTTTCTGGCTTGGTGAGTACTTTGCTGTAGAACTCAATTACTTTTTCCTGACCATCCTGCTCCTGTGATAGTACGGCTCTAATACCATTATTACTGGCATCTGTGTCCAAAACAAACAGGCCTCGTTGACGTGGGAAACTTAAAATGAGGCTGGAACATAGAGCAACTTTCAGTTTCCCAAATGCTCGTTTATTCTCGTTGGTCCAGACAAATTTGACTTGATCTTCTGTCAACTTATGTAGGGGGACCGCAATATCAGCAAATCTCTTCACGAAACGACGGTAGTAGGTGCACAGACCTAGGAATTTCCTCACTTCATGTTTGTCTCTTGGTCTCGGCCAGTCTCTTATCGCCTGTATCTTCCTTTGGTCTGTTCGGATACCGTCTGATGAAACTGTGTGACCTAGAAAATCCACTTCTTTCTGGAACAATGAACATTTCTGAAGATTCAGTTTGAGGTTGGCGTCCCTGAATCGTTGGAAGACTTCTTGCAGGTTGTGCAGATGTTCTTCGAATGTCTCTCCCATGACCAAAACTTCGTCGAGGTATACAAGACAAGTTTTCCAAGTGTGCCCCTGGAGGACCAGCTCCATTAGTCTCTCAAACGTTGCTGGAGCATTGCACAATCCAAACGGCATAACAGTTGACAGTAAAGTCCACTCCCAGTCGAGAATGCAGTCTTCTCCTCAACGTCTTCATGTATGCCCACTTGTCAGTATCCGCTCTTCAGATCTAATGTTGAGAACCAACGGGAACCTACCAAAGTTGTTAATGTGTCATCTATTCTTGGTAGAGGGTAGCTGTTCTTCCTGGTGATATCATCAAATTTCCTGTAATCGACACAGAATCTCGTAGATCCATCCTCCTTGGAAACCAACACAACAGGTGCAGACCAAGGGCTCGATGACTCTTCAATCACGCCGTCCCTCATCATCTTGTCGACAAGATCTTCCGCCTCTTGTTGCTTGGCGAATGGAATTCTTCTTGGTGGTTGTCGAATTGGATGAGCTTGGCCTGTATCGATTCTGTGTTTGACCAAATTAGTTCTTTAGTTCTTCCTGTTGTTGTCGAATCAAAAATATCACTTTCACTCCTGATGAAATTCCTGGCAGCTTTCAGCTCCTCTGTTGATAAGTGTTTACATGATTTTTCAAGAGTTGATATAACACTCTCAGAGTCTGCCTTCATTTCTTGATGTTCATTTGAACTACAGTTCGCTACCCAAGTAACAGGTTCACATGTTCCAATAACATCGCCTGCCTTAACAGTTATTTCTCCAGTAAACACGTTAGCAACTTTCACAGGGATCGTTTGGTTCGTTTAAACTAAGGCTCGTGCGAACATCAAATGCTGGACTAATCCAACGCAGCACCCAAGATCTTCATCAACTGCAGCACAAACTACTTCCTTCGAAAATCCAGGAATTTTCGCACTTTTCATTGAACGCAGATTCACAGGCATTGCCCTTTCTGCTGGAGTTGTAAGGACAAATTCTTCCCCACCAAACCTCATAATCTTTTGCTAATTATCGAATGAAAATCCATCAAAATCAAGTCCTTTCCGAGTATGAATTCATCTTCTATATCTGCGACGTAAACTGTATATGTGATGGTGAGTCGCCGAAGAATAAACGTAATTTCAGCTTCTCCTCGAATATGTGCGTTTTCACCAGTGACTGTTCGAAGCACGACGTTGGATGAAATAGGCTTCGCGTTTTCATGCCGAAGGATGTCGCTGCGTACCAAGGAAAGTGCAGCACCGGTGTCTATGGTGCATATTACGTCCATTTTATCCAATTTTCCTGGAATGGTAAGGCTCTCAGATGTTCTTCTCAGCCTTTCAACATGGATGACCCTAGGGGCTCTGTTATTGCTAGCCAGCATGCGCCCAGATATGGTGGCTAATTCTAGTTTTCCTGCCGCCAATTTGTAGACTCGCTGGATGACCTTGTCCTCACAGGTGATTGCGTACGAGATGGCACCTTTGCAGGTGAGCTAGATCTTGGTGGCATTCTCACCCTACAGTCTTTGATAAGATGTCCTGGTTTTCCACATCGATAGCACGTTCTCTTCTTCTGGGTGCTCATTCCACTTATCAACGATTTGATCTCCTCCAGAAATTTCTCAAATGAACCACTCGTTGCGCCAGATCTATATTCGGGATGGTCAATTGTTACCGATCGCACTTTCGGCCTCCTTGAGGTGTTGAAGGCCGCCTCCAACTCTAGCGAACGTACCAAGGCATCGCTACTCATTTTGAAACTTGTTAGTCGCAGAGTTCCTAGGATTTCTGGGCCGTCAATAAATATCTGCACAGCCAACTGCTCCTTGAAATCTCCAGGTGCTTCTGGGTAGGCCAGCTGGATACGACATCTAACATCTGCCTCAAATCCCTGCAAACTCTCACCTGCTTTTTGTGTGCGAGTCTTCATTTGTGCCCGGTACAGCTGTTCTTGGTGTTGATCGCCATACCTCAACTCTAGTGCAGAAATCAGGTCATCATATTGCTTCTGTTGTTCTATGGGTATCGTTCGTAACATACCCAAAGCTGGCCCTCTCAAAGCGACTATGAGCGCCGTAGCTTTTTCTTCTTCGCCCCATCCATTGGTTTCTGCCGCAGCTTGAAATTGTCGACGATACATGGACCAAGACGACTGTCCATCAAAAGTCGGCGGTTTTACGGAAATCCCTGATGTGGTAACCCTGTCTTGGCGATCTTGGTTCCTGAGAAGGGATATCTGCTTTTCGACTCTCTTTTCTAGTCCTTTTATCTCCTCTCGCACTGTTTCCACTTTTTCCCTATTTCTTCCTTAAGGTCTTCTTTCTGTTCTTCCATATGTACTTTGGTTTCATGTGAAACATGCTCGAAGAACTTGTCCTGGTTTTCTAGAACTCTCTAGAAGTCTGCTTTTCGTTGTTTCTCTATCTGCTCTAATTCATTCTATTCCGGATTGCTTCTTCTCGTTCTATTTTTTCACTTTCTCGTTCTTTCTTCTGTTCTTCGATAATTTCCTGGATTCCGTCTTCTCGTTTTTTCTTTTCAACTTCTCGTTCTCTTTTCTCAGCTTCTCGCACTTTTCTCTGTTCTTCGAGAATTTTCTGGAGTGCTTCTTCTCGATCTTCCTTTTCATCTTCTCGTCCTTCCTTTTAATTTTCGTGAATTTTCTGGAGTCCTTCTTCTCGTTCTTTTTTTTTCATTCTCGAGAATTTTCTGAAGTGCTTCTTCTCGTTCTTTCTTTCCTCTTCCTGTCGTCGCTTTTCCTCTATTTCTTTTCCCCCAGACGACGCTTTTGATCTTCCTGTCGTCGCCTTTCTAAAATCCGCAAATTGGTTTTGGATATATTTCAACATATCCTCCATCGTATCGTGAGATGTACTTCTCGTATTCACCATAAATTGTTTTTATTTACCAGCAAAAATTCCACTTCCGACACCACTGTTACGATATACCTCTGGGTTTGTTGATTAAAACACCAAACAACACTAAACTACTTTTATTATAACTTCCTATCACAACACAATATAATACAATCACTTGAACTGCTCCGCTAACTACCCAACGCTCTATACTGAACACTCTGATGAACTATCTCTAATAGAAACTCTCTGTTATACAAATTCTGCCGTCGAGGTGAGCGACTCCCGTTTATATAAGCACTCCTACAGTGGAGAATAATCTAGACCAATCTTGACAATCGAATATTCTGGGTGAGCCGCGATCACGCAAGTATGATCTTTCCCGGAACTGTCGCACCAATTCGCATCCATAGTCGGTAGGGCCAGCGCTAGCACATTTCGTTACAATATCATCTGCTGCAATATTTCATTGCTTCAAACATACTCGAAGACAAGTAGGTAGTTTATAATATAAAGTTGTCAAAATGGAACTTGAGTACTCTATATCTCTATGAAAAAATTAGCTGGTCAGGATTCCAAGGCCGAATAGAAATCACTGGCGGGCCGAACTATTGCAGCAATTCTAACCTCAACCCATGGTTTACAATTCATTGCAAACTGTCCAAAGAGTGGATTTCATCCACATCTCACGGATCCACCACTTCTCAAAGTTGCTGAACACGCCCGAATTGAGAACAGTGCACCATTGGAAGTTTTGGATTTACGTAACGCCTAACAATTTTGTAGTATATATTTGCAATAAAATTCATATAGAGAAAAAAAAAATTGTTAGTGTGTCAAGTGGCAATATGTTATCATTTAGATATATTCTGAACGTAGCTCTTTATGTATTATATCTGTGAGAAATCTCAAAGATGCAGCTGATTATGAGAACGGTTGGAAGTTTCCGTTACCAACAAAATCGACATCATTGGGAGAACTTGGCTGGCCAAACGCGGGTCAGTTATTTTTTGGTCGGTGTTGGAATAAGTTTCGAAAGAGTTCGTACCCTTTTCCATTTGATGTTACCAAGATATTACCAGATGTTAAAGGATAAAGTACCACGGCGGAAGACTCCAAATCATCAAAGAAGAAGCAGATGAGGAAAAAAATCTAAACACCTAAATATTTCAGAATATATAAGTAAATGAAGTATGAAGTGCTTATTTTTACTTTTTGTTATGTCTCAATACTGTGTTGAATTATATTTCATTTTACTATATGCTTTCTTCATTTCTAGAGGTTGAAAACTTATAAACAGAAAAATATAAAGCAATATCTACGAAATCGTTCCGTTCATATTTAGGCGTCAGGAGTATTTGTTCATCGGTGAGTCGGAACCTCTGATGTGAAAGTGAAATATTTCAAAAGAAATCGAGTAGGAGTTATATCAGTTTCGTGTTTCGGTGATTGATAACTGTCAAAAAATATGTTTAAAAAGTTTAAACGATCAAGAAGTCTAATAGATGATTCAAGGGGAATTCCTATTAACGAGTTCAAAATAATGCCACATGGAAAACGAAATCTATTATCCATTATGCGATAATATTCAACTTTACATAGGAAGTGTTGATGTGGGCACTCGATCATAGATAAGAAATGATTATCTAGCAAAAAATTTCGAAACATATATCACACTGAAAACCCCAAAGTGGAAGACAATGGCTTCGTTCAGCGGTGCTCAACCGTTGAGTGATGTGCCAACTTGTTCGGCTGAACGGACCGCTGCACCATTGATCACTCGAAACTAAGATGCCTAAAACCCTGGTGATTCCAGTGATTAGATTTTGTTTAGATTTTTGTGGCGAAAAAAACAATCGACGCTTTTGAAGGTTTCCCCTATTTTTTCGGTAGATGGCGTTATGTTCTCATTTTTCAAATTTGATGACAAGTGTCAAGTTGATTGTCATATTGTCATGTCACTTTGAAATTTTGATGTGTACGATGTTTTAATCGTGTTTATTTGTTGATTTCATTGCTTTCTAATATCGAAACGTTGTTACTGGTATCTAATTGTCCACCCATTATCCTTTAGGTTGCGATCTCTTCTCACTAGCCAATCAAATGAAAGTGGTAAAACCCGACTGCACATTTTCACTTAGTGCGAATTTAGCTTCAGACGAGACTGACAAGAGCGTGTTGGCGACATCTGTAAGTATTGTACGGAAACCTCCAAAAGCTCAATTATAGACCTGAAATCAAGCAATCCAGATTTCGCCACTTTTATCCCAAACTTTCACAGGTATAAGTAAACACACCAGGGTTTTAGGCATCTTACTCGAAACCGTTGAGCAGCGGCTCAACACGTTTAGTGATTATTCTCACCGCTGAACGAAGCCAATAAGACATCTATCAGTA
Source organism: Zygogramma bicolorata (assembly GCA_032362365.1). Lineage (NCBI taxonomy): Eukaryota > Metazoa > Arthropoda > Insecta > Coleoptera > Chrysomelidae > Zygogramma > Zygogramma bicolorata. Next base: position 48,090 of record JAVJAQ010002478.1, read on the forward strand.
TTTGCAGTGATATTACATTTCAGAGTGCCTTTAAGATCGCATTCAGATCGACTCAGTCATTTTACTTTTCAACTGAATGCGGTGGACATTTGGCAGCAAATGCGAGCGGTGTTAGGTAGTCCATAAGAATTCGCATGTGAGCTCTAAGTCGCAGAGTTACTTCCGTAGGAATGAATTGTTACTGCCTGGTGTTTGCTGGGTAATATTGAAAAGATATTCCACAATGAAAATTCATCATGAAACGAAAAAAAATTATCAGTTGAATAATCAGGTTAAGAGTTTATTTATTCACTTCATTTTGTATCTGAATAAGTAAAAATTAGACAAACATTTTCATTTGTATCTATTGACTTATCATTTTTTGCCAAATTTCAATCTCTCACCCTCAATGAGCTATGGAGAAAACTAACCCTCTACTTATTTATTTTATTCAGAAGTTTTTATACTAAATGTTTTCTGTCTATTTCTAGTCGGAAGAATTAACTTATTTTATTCACAAATTTCTGGGAACTCATTAAGCAGATCAGTAATATTAAACTGGTGCATTTTTTGTTTAACAACTTTCGAGTATTGTTTTAGTTATGGATGATATATATGTAAATGTGTCAATTGAATTGAATAAAAGAAGTCTTGAATTTACAATGTTTTGAGTAATTCAGTCGTAACATACACTCAGAAATTATCCAGTATGAGTAGAAATCAAATGCTTATTGAAGCGTAAAGATAACTATGGCACATAAAAACTACAAGTTGAAGCTATTTTAGTCACAAATGATCTATGGGATTACGTCGATGGAACAATCATCAAGCCAGATATTTCCACGGGCACACCTGAATCTTTGAAAGAAGCGAAAAAATGGAAAGTCAACGACAGAAAAGCTCGGTGTGACCTGATTCTTTCCATCAGCCCTCCAGAATTGAAACAATTGAAATCATGTGCCAGCTCTCGTGGAATATGGGTGAAACTTGAAAGTGTATACCATCCAAAGGTTCCCGCAAAGAAAGCTACGCTTCTGAAGAAACTCACCTTGAATAAAATGAAACCTGGTGAGGACGTGCGAGAACATATGAATGCATTTCTTGATATCGTCGATAAACTGGCAGGTATGGAATCACACATCAACGAAGAATTACTAACAGTTATGTTGTTGTACAGTTTGCCAGATGAATATGAGAATTTCCGATGTGCTATCGTGTCTCAAGATGAGCTTCCGCAACTAGAGACATCGAAAATCAAAATTGCCGAAGAATCTGATGCCAGAGAAAACAAGAAAGAAAATCTAGTGCAAGATGCAATGTTTGTCAAACAGAGAACAAATCAGAAGAAGCACTTCGACCAAGAAGGTTCAGCGGAAAGGCAGAAACTGAATTTTTCCTTCGAATGCCATAATTGCAGAAAAATCGGTCATAAATCTATCGACTGCAGGTAGCAAAAGGGAAAGAACGCTAAGAAAGGAATCGAAAGTCAAGTCTGGATGCTATCGCGAAAAACGTTGCTGAAAAAGTAAATATTCTTACAGCGTAAGTAGCTACTTTGGAAATGAAAATTTCCGATATTCAAGGGGAATATGGAGAATTATGCAGAAAAGTCGAAGACTTAGAACAGAAATCGAGGATGGATCAGTTACGTTTTTTATGGTGTTTCGGAAGTTGACAGCGAAAATTTGAAAGCAAGTCTTGAAAATATATTTTCTAACAAATTATCAATAAGCGATCCAAATATACAACAATGTTATCGAATTGGAAAACGACAGGAAAACTCCAAACCCAGGTCTATCATTATAAAGTTTGGGAGTGTTCACCATAGGAATGTAGTATTTGCCGCCAAAAGACAAGTAAAGGGGAGTAGTATGGTGCTAGCTGAGGACCTTATTAAAGGTAGATTTGAATTGCTTACTTTCACCAAAGAAAAGCTTGGATGGGATAAGGTCTAGACAAATGACGGAAAATTATTCACTATGGCTAACGGGAAGAAAATTCTTAGAAAACAGAAGAAGATGTTTTGAACTCATGCAAATAGCCGGATACACACAAAATGTATTATAAAAACAACTTTGTTTTAGATTAAAAAATTTTTTTTTTTTATAATAGAATATAATTTGATATATTACAGGTGGAACAATGAGAGAGCTGACTGTAGCATTTCTCAATATTAGGTCTTTGCTTGGTCATTTTGCTGACTTCACATCGCTTTTATTACGGGAGAAATTTGATATTATAGGAGTGTTCGAAACGTGGTTGTCAGATAATATCAATAGTAAAATGTTGGATATAAAGGGCTATACATTCATTCGTAAAGACAGATCTTCGAGAGGAGGAGGCGTGGGTATGTATCTCAAAAATAACATAAAATTTGAAATTTTAGAATATCAATCGTTTGACTCTCTGGAACAGATCTGGGTGCAATTTGAATTGAACAGACAAATTTACAGAATTGGGTCACTTTATCGACCACCCAAAAGCAATATTACTGATTTCTTCAGTATTATCGAGGAGTCTTGGTCAGAATTAACTATATCATGTGATATATTCATTCGTGGAGGTGACATTAATATCAACTGTTTAGATTTGAATAGTCACAATACTTCTTTGTTTATGTATATTGTTGAATCATTCAATTTACAACAGGTCATTGACACCCCAACCAGAATAACAAAAACTTCAAATACGCTTCTTGATGTGATTTTAAGTTCTAAGGATATATCCAGTTTTTCATGGAATTCACGGGATGTTTGAGAAATTTCAGATCATTGCCTCACGATATGTAGACTGGGTGGAAGAGAATGGGAGAAATTCGATAATTATGTAACTTTGAGAAACCTCAAACGTATAAATGAAAATCTTTTGAAAGAATTTCTACAGGTTGCACCATTCGAAAATGTTTAATATATTCGAGACATCAATCACAAGGTAAACCATGCAAATGACTTGATACTAAATATATTTGATACATTAGCTCCTTTGAAAACCATTGCTATAAAAGAACAGAAACCTCCTTGGATTACAGATGTTATTGAGAAGATGATGGAACTTAGAGAAAGAGCCTATCGTAGATTCAAAAAAACACGGAGTGAGGATCATTGGAACTACTATAAACAACTCAGAAATAGTGTAAATATTGCTATTAGAAGCGAAAAAAAATCATATCTACAATTCTGTACAAAAAGCAATAATGGTAGCAAGGTAATGTGGAAAAGGTTGCAGAATTTGAATATACACAACAGGACATCTTTTTTCTTACCGCAATGTCTCAATAACCCATTCATAATCAACCAGCATTTCCTGCAGTCATCCTCAAATAGGTCAGATCCAGATCATAATCTTTTGAATAGCTATAATCATTCTAGAAAACATGTTTTTGAAGAACTTTTTGATTTTTCCACAGTTACTGTTGATGAAGTCCATAAATACTTGTTAGTAGTGAAATCATTCGCTACTGGTCCTGACTCAATCAATATAGAAATGATATTACTTTGCTGTCCATCAATATTACCGGCTTTAACGAATATCGTTAATACTTGTCTTCTAGAGATCGTTTTTCCTGATTGCTGGAAAGTTTCACGTATTATGGCATTGCCTAAGAAAATAGATGTATTGAGTTACAATGATCTTCGTCCAGTGAGTATACTATCATGTCTATCAAAGTTGACTGAGAAAATAATGAATTTCCAAATAAGACTCCATCTTGAAAAATATATTCTTTTGCCACCCGAACAATCAGGGTTTAGACCAGGATACAGTTGTGCCACATCCCTACTTAATATTGTTGACGACATAATAAGAGCTACAGATATAGGAAAGACAACAGTACTCATACTCCCAGATTATTCTAAAGCATTTGACACGATAAATCATGAAATATTGCTTTCCATTTTGCATTACATAGGTTTCTCGAGTAAGGCCATTGGACTTATGCGTAATTATTTGCTGGATGGGAGTCAATATGTGGAGACAGTCAGCAAGGGAAAATGTAATATGTGGGGTTCCACAAGGGTCTATTCTTGGTCCTTTACTGTTCAGCATTTAAACGAGTAAATTCACATCGAGTGTCAGTACCTGTAAAATTCATTTCTATGCTGACGATACACAGCTCTATCACTCATTTGCTTCAGATGACTGGTTGCTGGCTCAACAAGTTATCTCTGAAGATCTGACTCGACTTACCCTCCTCAAGTCTAAAGTAATGATTTTTGGAAAAAACAGACAGTACATTGAAACCGTTATGGAGATCAAAATTCAAGATGAAGAGCTATTTTTTACAAGAGATTAAAGAAACTTGGGTCTACACTTGGACACTGAACTGCGTTTCAGAAAGCACATACGCTTCTGTCTCCAAAAGGCTTATTGTTCATTGAAACTGCTGTATCCCCACAGGCATTTACTATCTCAATGTCTCAAAAAAATGCTTAGTGATTCACTCGTCTTATGTCATTTCAATTTTTGTGATGTTTTGTATGGACCGTGTCTAGATCAAAATGACATGAATCGAGTGTAAAAAATGCAGAAGTCATGTCTTCGATTCATATATGGTATTCGTAAATATGATCCAATATCACATATGTTGAAACCCACAAAATGGTTGAAAATGCAAGATCGCCGAAAACTTCATTTTCTTGTCTTGGTACATTTTATAATAAATAACAAATGTCCTCCTTATCTCGGTAATAAGATTAAGTACAGGACAGATATTCGTAATCTTAATTTGCGCCATAGGGGTCATATATCGCTTCCTCCTAACAAAACGTGTCTATTCCGAAGAAGTTTCACTTACAACGTTTCCAAGCTGTATAATGAGGTCCATTCTCCTTTACATGAAACGAAACCAGCTCTTTTCAAAAAAAAAATTAAAGAGATACTTTTAGCTACCTATAAATAACTTCAGTTTTCCACCTGCAATATAGTTTAATTGTGAAGTATTTGAAATATTCTCACGCGAATTATTCAATATTGGTATGTTATCTTTGGGGCTGAACTAGAACTTTTTTCAATTGTTTTCAGCTCCATTTTGCAATTTGCATAATATCTTGATGATGTCATATATGTAGATGAAATGCAAATAAACATTATTATTATTATTAAATATCACCGAAATTATAAATGGAGACGAGGAAAAAATAGTAATGATGACTGAATCCTATTCCAATCAAATTTGGTGTCTTGACAGTGGATGTACTTCCCATATGACTGTCCATAACGAAAATTTCAGGAACCTGAAGCCGATTTCAAAATCCTCGAATTTGGCGAATAACGTCACAACAAAAATCAAAGGAATTAATGAAATTGGGATACCACTACCTGAAGGACAATTCTGCAAGTCGCTCTCACTAAAGAACGCCATGCATGTCCCTGATCTTCGAACAAATTTGTTATCTGTGTCTAAAATAACAAATATAGGGCACGGAGTGCATTTCAGTAGAGATAAAGCTATAATTTCATCAAAACGTTAAGGAATAGTGGCAGAAGCAAGTAGAGAAGGTGATTTGTATTTCATGAGAACATCATCAGAAGGCACAAACTTAGCTAAAAATACAACGAAAAACAAACTGAAAAAATGGCATTTCAAGTTTGGACATTTGAACGAGAAGAACCAACGAGATATCAACCGTAAGCGCCTAGTTTTAGGGATGAATTTCAACGAAAATAATACACTGACATCACGTGAAAAATGTCTCAAGGGGGAAGCAAACTCAATCTCCATTTCCCTCTGGAAATCCAAAGAGAACTGAAGACATACTGGAATTGTATACTCCGATGACACCTTCATCGATGACAAAACGAAACGGTGTAGAGTTCATTCTTTGAAGAGCAAATCCGAAATTTTTAATGCCTTCAAGAAAGACAAGTCCTATGCAGAAAATCATACTGGAAAAAAAAAAAATTTTTTTCAATCGGATAACGGTACCGAATATGGTAACCGATCATTCGATGAATTTCTGAATGAAAATGGCATTCGAAGACGTTTAACGGTGGCTAATACTCCACAACAGAACGGAACGGCCAGAAGAAAGAATAGAACACTTATAAAAATGGCGAGATAATCTAATCCAATCGAAACTCCCTTCTTCGTTTTGGGCAAAAGCAGTCGCAACGTCAAATTATATAAGGTATCGATGCCCTTCGAGATCACTATCAGGAGAAATACCTTACTCCAAGTGGAGTGGATGTCGACCCACTGCAAGTCATTTCAAGATTTTTGGCTGTAAAGCTTTTGTTCTGAACAAGAATCCAAGAAGAGGAGAATTTGACAACCGAACCTCTTGGTTACTTAGATGAATCAAAAGCATTTCGATTCTATGCTAAAAGTTCCAGGCGAATTGTAGTGAATAGAGATGTCAAATTTTTAAATGAAATGTCAGGTGACGTAAAATACGAGGAATTCACTCTGAATGAAATGGTAGAAGATTCAGAAGTAGAAAATTCTGAAAGAACTGTCGATCGATCAAAATTCGCCTTTGCCAAACACTGGCTCTCCAACAGCTGCAGAAATGGATGAAATTCATGATATGAACCACCAGTCGAGCCAGGAAGAAATGGGAAATGAATCCGCCAATTTTACTCCATCAGAGTCATAAGAATTATTGAATCATGGCAGAGGAAGACCAAGAATAATTGTAACAGGACAAAAAGGAAGACCAATAAAAGATTACTGCGTGAAACTCAAACCCGAAACTTCAAAATTCGCTGGTACTACGCAACATCTGAATTTATATATCCTTGAAGAGGCTTTCATTAGTCCTGAAGCTGAAGAATGGAAAACAGCTGTCGAAAGTGAATATTTTGCTCGAATAAAGAACAAAACTTGGCAACTAGTAAATCGTCCAGAGAATCGGAAAATGATCGGAAGTCGAGTAATTCTGACAACTAAATACAAAGCAAATTGAATTCGAGGAAGGCTAGACTTGTAGCGAAAGGATATGGTCAACAGTATGGTAGCGATTTTCATGAAACATTTGCTCCTGTTGTGCGAGCAAATTCAATAAGACTTTCAATGGTCTTGTCGGTGGAACATGAACTAATCATTCATCAGATGGATGTAGTACCTGCAACGGACACTTGCAAGAGGAAGTTTCAAGAAAGGAAGCAAAGTTTGTAACATCCGAACAACGTTGAATGGATTGCGTCAATCCGGCAGGCAATGGTACATGAGACTAGACAACGATCTTCGTAAAATGGGATTTGAACCATGCGAAATGGCACCTGTATCATTTTGGTTGCCATTTATGTTGATGACATCCTCATTTTCACAAACAACGTGCAAGAAATGAAGAGGATCAAAAAAACGGACCAGTGACTAATTTTTTGGGGATAGATTTCTGTTGAAATCAATATGAACACAAAAATACAATGTGTCAAAGAAACTTTATCAAAAACATGCTAGAAAAATTCGGAATGATGTATTGCAAACTCATCGGTATTCCACTCGGAGCAAATATAAAACTGCGATGTCCAGAAGTTAAATCAGAAGAAGAAATGGAAAAATATCCATACCAGTATTTATTTGGATCTCTTATGTATTTGGCCGTTTCTACGAAATCGGTCATAGCTCATACAAATAGCATGCTTGGCTAATTCAACACAAATTCTGATTCAGAACACTGGAAAGCAGCCAAACGAGTGTTGGAATATTTAAAAGGTACTTCTGATTATGAGCTGACCTTTAGAAAAACTGGAAAGAAGCTTGTAGGTTTTGCTGATGCTGATTATTGGAGCGCATGTATCTGAAGACGTTCATACACTGGATATGTTTTCAAATATGGGGGAGCAGCAATTAGTTAGGAGTCACGTGAGCAGAAAACCGTCGCGTTATCCAGCACCGAAGCGGAGTATATGGCTTCAACTGAAGCTGCAAAAGTGAAACCTGAGTTGATAATTTGTTTTCTAATTTTGATGACAATAAACCTAGCGTTGATGTTATTGATCCATTCTTATTTGATCATCTTGGGATTGTTGACAGAGAGAGGTACCTTACAAAAGTGTGCTAATGGTTTCGCATGTCGTCCTTTGACGAAGCAGTCAATTTTGAATTCTACTAGTGCAGTTAACGTTATGAATTTGGAGATATGTAATAATGATCCTAATGAGGGAGCTACTTATATTGTCAATACTCTGTCTGATATGTTCAATTGTCATTTTCCTTTGAAGCAAATCAATCCTGAAACCACTGATTTCAGTGAATACATTCAGAAGATCTTAAAAATAAGCTCAAATAATTGCAGGAGTAACAAGGACCTCCGATAATTTTGCACTTCTCGATAAATTAAAGAAGGAATATAGGATGCTTATTAATAGGACTAAAATCTCCTCAAATGATAAAATAATATCGGATTCTGACGATAGACAGAGGGCCGCTTGGCAAATAATAAATTAACATCGTGGTGAAAACAATAATCTTGAAGATAACAACATATTGCCTGACGATTTTGAAATTTTTTTAATGATTATGTGAATACCTTAATGCAATCCATTACAAATTTCAACCACAGTCGACTGGCTGATTTCATCGTGAAAATTTCTCCCAATACTTCAACTTTCTGGTTGCATCCTACTTATTGAAATTTCTAGAATTGTCACCAATTTAAAAAATTCAAAAGCTGCTGACATTGTTGGATTGCATGCAGCTGTGTTGAAGTTGATAGTTAGGAATATCGCAGCACCCTTGGCCAAACTTTTTAATGAATGTATGTCTCAGGGAGTATTTCCCGATTCCTTCAAAATATCTAAGGTGACACCTTTGCATAAAAAGGGAGATACAAACCTTCCCGATAATTATCGACCAATCTCTATCATTCCGTTAATTGGTAAAATATTAAAAATTGTTCTTATAGAAAGATTACTTCAATTTTTTGAGTCAAATAGGCTTTTTTGTAATGCGCAATTTGGATATAGACCTAATCGGTCTACTATATCGGCTCTGTGCGAATTTAATGAGATTGTTGCGGACGCCTTCGAGAGTCGTCAGTTTTGCGAAGCGAGATTTTATGACCTGTCAAGGGCGTTAGACACGATTCGGCATTATTTCTTCCTTTTGAAATTAAAAAGGTATGGTATCAGATATGTGGCTTGGAAATTTTTCTCGTCATATCTGGAGGGACGAAGATATTTTTTAAGTGTCTCCAGTCGAAGATCTGCTGAGTACCCCGTTATGTTTGGTGTCCCACGGGGTTCGGTTTTAGGACCCTTGCTGTTTATTATATATTTCAATGACTTATGTATAAATATTGACTCCGATGTTTCTTCAATTTTTTATGAAGATGATTCTACTTTCATTGTGAAAAGTGTTAATATAGATAGTGCCTTACGTACTATCAATCGTTCAGAACAGATTGCCAAAGTCTGGTTCAGTTGCAACTTCCTTTTCCTGAATGACAGTAAAACGCAGCATCTCAGGTTGCACCATGCAGAAAAATCTGAGGATAAAGTCAAACTCTTGGGACTTCATATAGACTTACAACTGAACTTTGCATTTCACATTCAAGATCTGGCTAAACGTCTGGCTGAAGCTACTCATGCTTTACGTCAGCTAACATATCAGTTGTCCTTCGATTATTTAAAAATGGCGTATTTTGCGATGTTCCACGGTATAATGACTTATGGTTTGATTCTTTGGGGCAATGCGTCTCATGCTAAACAAATATTCATAGCACGAAAAAAAAACCCTCAGAATAATTTCCTCCAATAAGTATGATGCTCATTGTAGGCCTCTCTTTAAACAATTTAACATCATGCCGCAACCTTGTTGTTATATATTGGAGTGCCTCCTTCATGCTGGCAACGAAATTTTCTCGAATGAGATAACTTTGAACTGTAATTTACACAGTTACAATACCAGGGCTGGTGGTGATCTGCGTCTTCCACTGTTCATACTAACCAAAACCCAGAATTCCTATTTTTACTTAGGTTTTAAAATGTTCAATGCGCTTCCCGAAAAACATAAAAAGTTTATGACTTTGAAATCATTTAAAACTCACATACGCAAATATTTAATCCATCGTTGTTTTTACTCTGTGAAAGAATTTTCACTTCATCGGGGTGCATGTGCGTGTGAGTATCAATCTTTATTATTTATTTTTCGTATTTGTTTTATGTGTTTGATTACAAAATGTATACATGAATGATTGTGTACACGAATGAATTTCTATATATATATATATATATATATATATATATATATATATATATAAATAAGTAGAAAGTAATATTTGCTATGAAGCAAAGAAATCAGGAAACTGATAAATAGATTATCAAATTCTCTGTCTATCACAATTTGCATTCAATTCGAAATGCCCACCACAAGACAACTAGCTGTTTCTGGCTTTGGCCTTCATCAGCTAGGTGGTTCCACTTATGTGTCGCTTGCCGTATAGGCACGATTCATTTCAAATCCTCTGTCCTCCTATCACAATTTGTCTTCGATAACCCACAGCTGATGAAGGCCAAAGCCAGAAACAGCTAGTTGTCTTGTGGTGGGCATTTCGAATTATATATATATATATATATATATATATATATATATATATATATATACATATATATATATATATATATATATATATATATATATATATATATATATATATAGATTGAACAAATAATCTACAATTGTATGTAAGACTTTCACATTAGGATTTACCTACTAAACCGCGACACGTGTTTCGCTATTCAACAGCTTCTGCAACCCCGAACATTAATTGATATATTGAGATATTTAATTGATTTGATTTTTCTGTATTATTTTTTTCCCCAAATGTCTTGCTTACTATTTCAATTATGCCGTTATTATTTAATGAAGTTTATTTTAGTTGATCTGAGGGTTCATTTAAGTACATGTTGTTACCGATTACGAACTGATTTCAACCATTCTTATATTCATCATAATTGGTTCACTCATTTCTACTGGTCTCACCTAAAAAGCAAGCAAAAAAGGAATGGCATTTGAAGACATTAGCCAAAAAGAATGTTTTCTGGCAACTGAAATAAAAAAAAAATTGCACCCAATTTCATTCAAAGTATTCGCCGCCCATGGCTCTTGTTTACGAATAATACATCGTGCCCCTCTACTGCAAATTATGTTCATTCTCTAGACACACATTCTCCATGTTGTGGTATTACCGTTATCTATCTTGAGGGGATGGTAAATCTAAGGATCAGCTGATCACGAAGCGCATGGAGCATAAGATATAAAAAACAGGTTTTAAGCTTTTGGAGCGTGTAATATAACCTTATATTTTTGTATTTATTTCATATTTCTCAAGCGATATTAGTAATTTGTGCTTGAATGTTTACGAATTTTCCTTTGATTATTCACATTCGCCGTGCAGAGTGTTCATATGAAGCTCTTGTTGAATGAGAATGTAAGTAGGTGGGTTGAATTTTTATGTTTTCTCAACAATGATGTGTTTAGAAGTATGAGATGAAGTTGATTCAAAATATGATACCTACTTGCACATTCAGTTTTGGCATGTCATTCCATTCACTTGGGCAGATGCTACGGGAAGTTGAATAGACGGTATTCATATTATAACCAGTTAGGAAAAGTTTCATATTGTTTAATGATCATGATTCCCGTGGGATCTCAAAACTTATACAATTTTTCCATGATTCCGGGAAAGTGAAGATATCTGATCGCAGAGATGATGGAAAAATTGATATTCTGGTAGATCACATTTCTCATTCAGCACCATTAGAATCAATAGCCATGCTGATATTTTCAACAATTTATTTCAGGGTGAACTTGGAGACTCGAATAATCATTATAGAGCTTGCCTATTTTCAGCAAATATTTACATCAACATAGCTGACACTATTGAGGCCTGAACTTCCATCATATAGTTAACGATCCCTGGAACAAATCGAGCCGTTATTATAATCTTGAAGTCCCCTTCATCTTGTTTTATTCACTTCTCAACCAAGAATATTATGATTGACATCCTACTACTACCTTAGTGTTTTAACTATCAACCTATGTCTATTGTTCAACAAATAAATCATTCCAAGAATAATTTTGAATCTAGGTAAAATCGTGGCTTGGTAGGTAGGTACTTCGAGGGGTTCGTTTCCAAAGCATTTTACTCCTCTCTTCATAGCAGATTTGGGTCGGATACTGGAAAAAAAGCATCCGAATACCGGATATGGATTACTCAAAATGTATCCAGATATATTTAAAAAAAGTACGAATACTTTCACATTGAAATGTATTCGTATACAAGTATCCGGACATTTTTTTCGGATTCTTCCTAGGATACTCTTGAAATACTAGTGTTAGAACTATGTGACTTGCATATATTTTTATTGTATAAAATATGAAAATGTAAAAAAATAATGAAGAATGTACGACGGCGTAATATACGGCGGCGTGAAAGCGCAACCACGATTCATAAATTATTTTTGAAAGTCATAAAATTTCAAGATTATTTCTCAAAATTTTAAGATTATTTATAAAAAGATTTGAGATTATTTCCCAAAATTTTGAGATTATTTCCGACAATTTTGGGATTATTTCTCAAAATTTTGAGGATAAGATACATAATTCATCGTCTACAGCTCGTCTGAATTGTTTCCGATAACCATCCGGAAAGTACCCACATCCCAGAAGTTCTTTCTTTTGAAGAGTATAATTTTTCGGTTTAGTTGGAGGAGTATTTCCTGGACTAGATCGGAAAGAAGTACATCTTTTTTGTTATAGTTAAGAATTTCAAACTAATTGAATGTTTTCAATATTAAATGTTTTAAATATGCTTTAATAGCGCTCGAACGAAAAGAGATATCGATTTGAAACTCGGGTCATTTTGAAACTTCACAGAGATTCAGGAGTGTACACTTTTCGAAGAAAATCGGAAAAATGTTTTTCCGAGGATTTTTCGATTTTTTTTAAAAACGTCCTCGATATTACAATTTTGACAAGTTATCAAAATGATGGAGCTCGACGATTCCTATAAAGAGAAGCCAAATATTATATTTTTTTGTATCTTTCATAGTACTGGAGTTATAGAAGAAAAAGTGAAAATTTCGTGAATTGGCCCCAGTATACTGAAATTTGAAAAAACGATAAAATTTTTACCTACATTTTGTGGTGTCGAACAAATTTCTCCGTGGTAATTTTTTTCTAGTTTGATCGACAAAATAATTGGTGCGATTTGAGAAAAAGTTGGGAGAATTTTACTGGAAACTTCTATGTGTTTCGATAGTGCTTGAACGAAAAGAGATATCGATTTGAAACTTGGTCTATTTTGAATCTTCATAAAGGTACGGAAGTCTATATATTTTGAAAAATAGGACAATCATAAAGGTGTTTTCCCTGAGTTTTTCCAATCATTTTTCAACTTTATTTAGAACCATTCTCGATATTACAAGTTTGATGTTGGAATTGTTTCTCTACCACTGCGTGATAACAATTTTGTCTGAAGGAAAAAAAATTGGTTCAGAATTTGTAGCCATTTTATAATGAAAAACTTACCTTTATTCGGATCGAAAAATTAGCCTGACCTATATTCAGAATGGAAAACCGAAATATTATTCATGCAGGCTTTGAATGGGTCGACTTACCTTTGATTGGAGCATCATTTCGTAAATCAATTGAAACATGAAAAAATGAAGGAAAATATGAAAATAATTTTTACTTCGAAAAATCAAAATATCTCCGCAAAGATTCAGAATATCAAAAATGGCTCAGAGACCAAATCGATGAAGCTCAAAGATTTCTATAAAAGTTGCTGAATAATTTTGTCGTGTCGTCCATAGTCCAGGAGTTATTGATGGGAAAGTGAATTTTTTATAATACGATATCTCTCCAACAAAAAATGATTTTGGTTCGAATTGTTGGCCATATCAGAACCCCATAGAGGTGCAGAAGTGTATTGATTTTGGAGAGAATAAAAAAAGTGTTTTTCATTGTTTTTTCCAAGGGTAGAGGTGAAACGTCCTCGATATTACTTTGATAACGAAATTTATTCTTTGGCACAGTGCGAAAACGGTTCTGTTCTGTAACAACTTTTGATTAAGCACCATACTTTAGTCGTTGTTGGTACCCAATTATAGTTTCTAATGAATCAGGTCCCACAGGGATCGCACCTGGGTCCACTGTTGTTTTCAGTTTTTATCAACGATCTGAAAACATGTTTTTTACATTCAAATATTTCATTATATGCGGACGACCTGAAAATATATAAGAGAATTTCAACGCCACGAGATTGTTTGAAGGTACAGGAAGATCTAAATAGGTTTACTCATTACTGCAATAAGAATAAGCTCAAATTGAATATAGACAAATGTGTATGTATATCTTTCTACAAAAATCAATCGCAAATACTGTTCCAGTACTTTTTAAAAGGTACAACAGTCAACCGAGTCGAATATATTGAAGATCTTGGAGTTTACTTCGACACAAAGATGAGTTTCAACACTCACGTCGAATATTTCATAAATGAAAGCAGTAAATCACTAGGATTCTTCAGTAAAATCTGCAAAGATTTCAATAATGAAGCTGCCATCAAATCTATCTACTATGCATTCGTGTACAGCAAGTTGAATTTTGCTGGCATAATATGGAATCCGCAATATACAACATACAAGTTACGTTCGGAAAGACTCCAAAATAGATTCGTCAGATATCTCCATTATTGTACAACTAAAATATATGTGACTGACGGTATCACCGCAATTCGAACAGTCTATAATATCCATCTATTAGAGCAACGGAGAATCATCCCAGATCTATTATTTGCTAACAATTTTTTTTTAACTAATCTCATTGACTAATCTGAGTTGCTGTCAATGATGTTTTTTCATGTACCTCAGAGAAATACAAGACAGAAACAGCTACTTGCTGCTTCAACTCCAAATTCGAATCTACGCAAAAACTCACCTTTGGTTAGAATTACAGACTCGTTTAACAAATACTGCTCTGATGTCGATGTACTTTCTATATCTTTCCAAAATTATAAAACCATGATAAGAAAGATATTTAATTGATTGTTTGCTTTGATACTATGTATGTGTTTGAAATCATTGCTTTACATTATAATTAATCTGTTTCTTAGTGGGTACTTTTTTGGGTGTAAACCTGTTTGTATCCCGAATCTGTAATAATTAAATAAATTATGCTTTAATCGTTGTGGTCACATATTTGGTATCCAATTATAGTTTCGAAACGATTTCAATATAACATAACGGTGTCTAAAATTGGTTGAGGTATGTGCGAATCTGAACTAAACAGAGTCGTTGTATCTACATATTTGGAATCCAATTATAGTTTCAAATCATTTTCAATTCCAGTTGACGGTGACTGAGAATTGTTGAGAAATCTGTGATGTCGGCAATTTTTCTTCATCACTGACTCTGTAACTACAATTTTTCGAAGACGAATAATTAAAAAAAAAAAAAGTCAGATTTTGCAGCCATTTTTTGGTAAAAAACTTGCCTTCGTTTGGATCGAAAATTCAGCCTGACCAATGTTCAGAATGGAAAACCAAAAAATGTTTCATGTACGGCTCGGATTTTCCGAAGTTCTTCAATTGAAGAATTTTTTGTAAAATATTCAAATAAAATATGACAACTAATTTTTTTTTTGAGAAATCGATAGATCTACAGTATGACTGGAAATATGGAGAAATGCCAAGTAATTATATCGAGGGAGCTCATCGGTTTTCATGAAAAGTAATTGAAAAACTTTTTCGTAACGTTCATAATCCAGGAGATATTGTTAAAAAAGTGGAAAAACCGTAAATATATTACTATAATGAAACTCGAACAAACGGCATGATATTTGGTTACATTTCAACGAATTTTATTTGAAAAATTTCTTCTCACTACATCGACAAACAAAAACAATTTTTTCAAATCGAAATACCTCCGAATCGATCACCAATTTCGCAAATCACCATCATATCAAATTGTTCAAGCTCAACTATGAATAGTAACTGGATATTTTTTGTGTCTAATTTATGATTGAGGAGATATTGATGAAAAACCAGAAATTCGAGGCAGTTTTTAAAAACTTGGGACATGGGTCAATCTGAAAATTGGGCTATATACTCAGTCGTGGTATTCATATAGGCATTTGGTACTCAACTTAAGTTTATATTTATTTTTAATATCAGTTGACGGTGACTGGAAATTTTTGAGGAATGGGTGAATCTGAACGAAATGCCACAGTCGTTATATTCACATATTTGGTCTCCAATTATAGTTTCAAATCGGTTTCAATATAACTTGGTGGTGTCTGAAATTTGTTGAGAAATGTGTGAATTTGAAGATTATGCTACATACGGAGTCGTTGAATTCACACAATCGGTATAGATTCATTCAGTTGAGTTGAAGGTCATTGAGAGTTGTTAGGAAATGTGTAAGTCTTAGCGATAGCCAATAGTCGTTGTATTCACATATTTGGCAACAAATTATAGTTCATAATATTTACAATATTACTTGACGATAACTGAAAATTGTTGAGGACTTTCTAGCTCAGAACGTTACTCAGTCGTTGTATTCTCATATTTGGTAACCATTTATAGTTTAGAATACATTTCGTTATGAGTGAAAGGTGATTGAAAGTTGGTGAATAATTGGTGAATCTGCTATAGTGGTTGTATTTACATATATAAACCTAGGCTCATTAACTTCGGGGCATATCAAATTCCTAGGCTTCTTCTCAACTCACGTTCTCATCGAGATCCACCTAATAGCTCGTTCAATCTATACTGATATCATGAAAAGGATCGTTTAGAATTTTTTTTGTATGTTTGTTTGTATGGTGTAATCTTTGGAAATACTGAACCGATCATGAAAATCATTTCACTAACAGAAAGCTATACTATTCAGGAGTGAAATAGTTTGTATTTTATCATAATTCAATACAAAATTCGGTGAGAAATGATAGTATGTGTGAATTAAGGCAAAGAGAAGTGGGCGAGATGTAATGCCTTAAGAGTATGCGCCGACTAAACGATGTGGTATGAACGAGAATAACGTGCACAAAAAATTTTGGTCTCTATTTGTTCTACAAAAAAGTTTCTGTTACATTTTTTTCCAATTCTTTATTTAACGTCGGCCTTTTTCCGATACCAAGGCCAATCACCGACGCCGGTGAGCACACTTCCCCAAACCGGAAATTTTTCCGAACCCTCAGGTATTCCAACCAGAGGTAGGGATCTTTAACGAGCCCAACATCCATGGACTCGGGACCGAAGGCTTGACGTCCCCTCCGAAGGACGGCATATTCTCAATATATCTTGTGCTCATTTATATATTGTCTGCGAGCTATGATAATATGCTATTCCGCTGCAGCTGTACGGGCTTTCGACACGGTATTTCCCTGTATGGTCACCCATCCAATTACTAACCGCGCTCGGCGTTGCTTAACTTCAGATATCGAATGACTGTCAGTCAACCTGAAGAGCTGGGCCATGCCCCTCTGTTACATTACACCTAGCTTTAATATTTGAATCACTACAAATTTCTTTTTCGGTAATTACACAACGACATATAGTAGGAATTAATTTTTTTTTTAATCGAAACATTCCCGGATTGCCTGCAAATATAAAAAATTGACAGGTATTAGAATAATAGAGCTCAACGATTTCTATAAAGAGTTAACAAAAACTATTTAGTTTCTTTCTCAGCCCAGGAATCATAGAAAAAGTGAAAAATTCGTGAATAGCAATGAACGACAAAATTTTCGGTTATGATTGCACGAGTGCGTAAAAATTACCGATAATTTTGCAAGAAAGCGTAATATCTAAAAATTGCAAGTTTATTTTCATATTTTGGCGAAAGTGCCCGAATCCGAAGGACTCGGGCACTTTCGCCGAATGCAATTTGTATAAGATATCACGCTTGAATGCAAATTTATCTGGTCATTTCTATGCACGAATGTAATTCATTGGAATATATCACGAATGAAGAAATTCTCAAGGAAATGTTATTTTTTGTTCATTTATACTTTCCTCTATAGATTGTATGGAGTACTCACCTGAACGCGAAATGTTTTTCTATTTTTGAAGTCTATCTGACATTTATTTGTGTTGTTTACTGACGTTTAGCAATACGGTTTCAAATGTGTTGTTATGGTGACTGCAATTACCGCTGTGAGTTTTCGATACAATGCAATTACCGCTTCGATAATTGCATTTCTTCTTTCTAACGCAACGAAATAATTGGTGCAATTCGAAAAAAACATTTTTATATGCTTCGATAGTACTCAAATGAAGAAAGATATTGATTTGAAAATTGGGTCATTTCGAATGTTCCAACGAAATCGGAAAATCGAATTAGGAAGGTGTTTTTCCGGGGTATTTCCGAGCATTTCTCAACTTTCTTCAAAACCATCCTCGATATTACAATTTTGATATTGGAATTTTTTTTCTAGCACTGCATGATAACGTTTCGACTCTGTAAAACATTTGATCGAAAGGAAAAAAAAATTGGTTCAGATTTTGTGGCGATTTTTTCAAAATATTCAGAATGGAAAACCGAATAGTGATTCATGTAGGCCTTGAATCGTTCGATTAACCTTTGATTGGAGCATTATTTTGTGAATTGATTGAAATATGAAACAATGGAGGAAAATATGAATTTTTTTTTTCGAAAAATCTCCGGAATGATTGAAAATATCTATAATCGCTTAGAGATCAAATCGATTCTATGAAAGTTTCTGAATAATTTTTTCGTATCGTCTGTAGTCCAGAAGTTATTGATGGCAAAGTGAAAAATTTGTGAATTTTGCATTACAATGATGAAATTCGAACAAACGACATACTTTTTTTTACATTTCTTGAATACAAACAAATTCCTCCTCAGTAATTTTTGTCTTACTTGATCAACGAAAAATTCAGGCGATTTGGAGAAAAGTTGGGAGAATTTCACCGAAATATTGTAATACGAGATCTCTCAAACGAAAAGGGATTTTTGTTAGAAATTTTGGTCATATCAGAACCCCAAAGAGGTGCAGAAGTGTATTGATTCTGAAGAGAATAAGAAAGGTGTTTTCCAGGGTTTTTTCCAAGGGTATTTCAACTTTTTCAAAGAACGTCCTCGATATTTCTTTGATGTCGGAATTTTTTTTTGCCACAGTGTGAAAGCGTTTCTGTTCTGTAACAACTTTTGTTCAAGCATCATGCTCTAGTCGTTGTATTCACATATTTGGTACCCAATTATAGTTTCTAACCATCTCAATATGGGTTGACTGAGAATTGTTGAGGAATATGTGATTGTGAACAATATGCTATATAGACCGAGAGGTCATGACAGGTGACGTTTCACCATTTTTCCGTGCATGCCTTTTTAAGGCTTGATAAATAACCCTAAAATATCAAAGATAGTCGGGTTTTTAGCCCCCCCGCGCGTCCTCTTAATAAGGAAAAACGCTTTTCTTTCTGTAGCGAATTTTCGTGTTTTTCCGTGATATTTTACTGCATGCCATTGTAATATACGGAAGTTCAAACTAATTGAAGCTCTAATAATTGATGGCATGCACCCCGCAGCGGCCCAAGATGAACAAAGGGTTGTGAAAACCTGAAAAAAAATGTAGGAAAATTCCGTGTTTTCAAATTGCATGCCGATGTGAAGAATTGAAGTTTTTGTAATAAAAACACTTTGGAAAAATTGGCATGCACCCCTCGTAGGACCAACGGTGAAAAATTTCCGGAAAATTCTGTAAAATTTTAACACCGAATTCCGTGATTCCAAACTGCATGCCATTGAAAAAATACTCAATTCGTAATAGAAGGAAATTTGGCATGCACACCAGGGTGTTGCAAAATAGAGGCATGCGTGACGAAAGTTGCAAAAAACACTGAGCAAATTTAGGTGACTTGTTTTTGCATGCCGTTTTGAAATTCATGAATTTACCTTATTTTAAGTCATGAGTGTAAATGGCATGCATGCAGCTACAGCCCAAAACACAAAAATTGTGAAAAAATTGAATAAACATCAATTTTTTTATTGAAAAAAAAATCTAAAAAATGGCGTGGCTTCTTTTTGCATACCGCTATATACTTTTTTGAGCCGAAATGCAAAATAGCATGCATGTAGCTTTATGCCAATGGGCAAATAAACAAAAAAATCGTCCTATTTAATAATTTTATTATTTTTCAAATTTTTTATGAAAAATGAAAGTCGAAAATCATTTTCAGCATCATTATTTTATACATGAAGCATTATTATTAAATTCACTCGCCGCCCTATTTGGGTTAATATTCCCATCTCTTACTTAACGCTCAGCCGATGTATCTGAAGCGTGAGTGCAAGTGAGCCAAGAATGCTCTCAGCCGACACCCTCCTACCACACCACATGCCACCAGAGCCCAGCTAAATATAAAATCTTGACCTGATACATCATGCCGACTGGTAGCGAACTTGTTGTTTATTTCTATACGGTGGTATAGGCAATGGCGTAGCGTGTAGCGGTGGTGAAAGTTATTGGGAGCTAAGTGGAGCTAAGTGCGGAAGTGGAATTTTTAGTGCAGAGAGTTTTGGTACCGAGCATTGGAAAAGTATCGGAGCGATTTAAGTGATTGTGTTGTATTGTGATAGAGAGTTGTAATAAAAGAAGTTCAGTGTTGTTCGGTGTTTTAATCGACGAACCCAGGGATAAATCGTAACAGTAGTGTCAGAAGTTGGATTTTGAAAGGATATATCGTAACAGTGGTGTCAGAATTAATATTTTCCAGAAGAAAGATCGTAACAATAGGGTAGTAGTAACCTCTCGTGCTAGTCAACGTATGATAGGCCACGTTTAGACTAGAGACCGGGAGATTCGAGTCATTTGAATTTTTTTTTTATAATTCTTGAATGTTGGACTGTGATAACATATATGTTATTTCAGCCATCAACTTGAAATAATGTTTATTCAAACAATTTTCATGGAGCTACATGCATGCCATTTCGTATTTCAACTTAAAATAGTATCTACAAACGAAATACAAAGTGGCATGCAAGAAGAAGTCACGGCATTTTTTAGATTTTTTTTTCAATCCAAATATTGATGTTTATTCAATTTTTTCACAATTTTTGTGTATTGGGCTGTAGCTACATGCATGCCATTTACATTCATGACTTGAAATAAGGTGAATTCATCAAATACAAAACGGCATGCAAAAACAAGTCACCTAAATTTGCACTGTTTTTTTGCAACTTTTATTATTATTCATAATACGATGGGCTTATTCAACATGCATGCCATTTGAATTAGATAATTATTCCGTTATAAAATTAATATTCATCCTCATTAGGAGTGATTTGGAATCACGGAAAATCGGTGTTAGAATTTTACAGAATTTTCCGGATATTTTTCACCGTTGGTCCTACGCGGGGTGCATGCGAATTTTCCCATAGTATTTTTATTACAAAAACTTCAATTCTTCACATCGGCATGCAATTTGAAAACACAGAATTTTCCTAATTTTTTTTTCAGGTTTTCACAACCCTTTGATCATCTTGGGCCGCTGCGGGGTGCATGCCATCAATTATTAGAGCTTCAATTAGTTTGAACTTCCGTATATTACAATGGCATGCAGTAAAATATCACGGAAAAACACGAAAATTCGCTACAGAAAGAAAAGCGTTTTTCCCTATGGAGAGGACGCGCGGGGGGGCTAAAAACCCGACTATCTTTGACATTTTAGGGTTATTTATCAAGCCTTAAAAAGGCATGCACGAAAAAATGGTGGAACGTCACCTGTCATGACCTCCCGGTCTAATAGTCTTTATATCCATATATATGGTACCCAATTATAGTTTAGAAAAATTTTCAATATTGGTTGACGGTGCTGAAGATTGTTGAACAATATGTAAATTTGGACATCATGCTTTAGTCGTGTATTCACATATTTGGTATCCAAATTTATATTCGAATGAATTTCATAATGGGTTGAAGGTCATCTAGAGTTGTTCTAAAATTGTTCGTTCCGTTAACCAGCTGACGAACGTCAACCCTCAGAAGTCGAAACTTGTGCGAGCAATGGATCAACAAGGCCTTACCTTTCAACGTGCGATTACCCAGCACGGTGGCCCGGCGAGGATTCGAACCCCGGCCTTCCGCTTGATAGGCAGATATGCTAACCACTACACTACCGAGACCAAAAAGTTTCTTTATACATTGATGGACTAGACGTGACAATTCGTTGGTGACAAAAATGCGTAACTTGTACCGGTCGGGTAAATTAATTGAATTGTAAGTAGAATAAAGAGTATTTCATTAATGACACTGTGGTATAGGAGGGTCTGCGAAAAATCAGTCCTGAATTCCCGTCGGGTGTTAAAAAGTGGAGTATCGCTGCGGATGAATACGTCAGACAAGGAGGTCCAAGCGAGCCATGAGATAGAAGACACTATCAGTTCATATTGAAATCAATTTGAAACTATAATTGCAGACCAAATATATGGTACAACGACCAACGGATATTGTTCAGACTCAAAATTCTTGAACAATTTCCAGTCACAATATACAAACCTATATTCAAAACGATTTGAAACTATTATTGGATAACACATATGTGAATACAACGACTCAGTAGGTATAGAGCATGAACAATTTTCAGACACCGTCAAGTTATATTGAAATCGAATCGAAACTATAATTGAATTTAAATATGTGAAAAGAACGACTTACGATTATCGCATAACTATTGTTTAGTTTCACAAATTTTCTTAACAATTTTTCTCATGTCTTCCATCATTTTTCCATATTCGGATATATTTTCCGAAACCGCTTCAATTCGAGGTCATCAGAAAATTAAAGCCTTGCACGAATCATTTTTCGGTTCTCCATTCTGAATATTGGTGTGTCTGATTTTCCGATCCCAACGAATGCGAGTTTTTCATAAAAACTGTCCACAAAATCTCAATGTTTCAAATCTATTTGTCTCCAACCAGGAGTTGTTACAGAATAGTAACAAAATCGCGTTGGGGTCAAAAAAATCCAGCATCAATATTGTAATATAGAGGGCGTTACTGAAAAAAAGGTTGAAAGAGTCTCGGAAAGTTCCGGGAAAAACACCTTTCCGATTTTCTGATTTTCTTCAGATACTGTACACTTCCGTACCTCTATGGAAGTTTGAAATGACCTGAATTTCAAATCGATAAATCTTTTCGTTCGAGCGTTATCGAAGCACATAAAATTCCTCACTGAAATTGTTCCAACTTATTTTCAAGTCGCACCAATTTTTTTGTCGATCCAAAAATGCAAACGGAATTTGAGTCCTTTGTTCGAATTCCATTATAACAGGGCCAATTCACGAATTATTTACTTTTTCATTAATATCTCCTGGACTAGGAATGATAAAAAAACAGTTTTCTGAACTTTTTATAGTACACGTTGAGTTCCATCGATTTAATGTCCTGGCAATTTTTGATTTCGGAGATATTTCGAATTTCCAAAAAAAAATCGATTTTCATATTTTTCCCATGTTTTAATTGATTAACAAAAATGTTACAACCTAAGTTCATAGAACAACTCGAGCCCTATATGGTACATCACTTCAAATAATTGATTCATTAAGCTGATCGGTGCAAGTTACCTATTTATACCTGCCTACCCAAAAGTTGTGACAAAAAATAGAAATGACACTTAGTTCTCAACAACATAGTTCAAAAATACATTTCATGAAGTTTAAATCAATTCATTCATCTGAAATTCTCTATATCTCCTGCAAAATTCATTGACGTGGTGTAGTGCAAATTTCTAACACCTAGAGTAGGTATCGTTTCGTCTATTGTACATCAGATGATGGGCAAAAGAAAACTTGTTTTATAAATTCAGGTGAAATGACTGTATTCTGGTTATTGAATAAACTTCAATAATAAGATTTGCTCGAGTCCGTCACTTCTATTTGCCGCCATGGGTGGCAAGAATTTCCACAAGTGTTTCGGTAAAGAGAGCACTCGACTGCCGTTTGAGTTAATTCAATGTAATCTTATCGAACGTAACATAAACATAAATTTGTTGAGGTAATCATTAAAGTTTATTGATAATAAAAGCAAGAAAGTAATAAATCTTGAAGTGGCTTGAATGGTTCATAAATCCAAGTGGGCCGTTCTTGCCAGCCAGTAGCTACCACAGCAACCCTTAGGAGTCAAGTGGATTGTGAAAAACGGATTTCTGATGAGATAAATAAATTGTATCATTGCATCAATATTATAAAAAAAGCACATCTGTAGGTGATTTTTGGTTTGTCTAAAATTTCTGTTATGGTACTGTTGAGGTTACGAGGTTGTTGAAGTTTGATTTTTGCTACTGTTCTCTGAAAGAGATATCGATGAATTCATGAGAATGGATGAAGAGAAACGTAGGTTCGAAAAATTCCAAGGTTCTGAAACATATCTCGTAATGAAATTAGTGAATGAATATGGTCATATTAATCAAAAATAGAAAAGCAGACGCTGTAGTATGAAAAAAAAAGCAAACAACATGGAATAAAACACCCAACCTGGTAAAAATTTGAAATGCGAATACAACAACCTCAAGAATTTGGCTCAAAGAAAAAGCTTACTGTGATAAAAGAAATGTATCCAAGCCAGGTGGTGCAACAGATCTACCAAAGAATTCAACTTCTACCGATGGAAAAATAAAAAAAACATTGGCATTAGCCTGGGAGGGATTGTCAATGATTACGAAAATGATACTCATCTTCTTGATGACCAACAAAAAGAAAATGCAGGAGAATTTGAATTCAAAATTAGACAAATAGTTACTTACGCCCGAGAAATGAATTGTGAAAAAATTGAACACATCACACACGAAAAATAGATTATCGATAATGAGTATCTTGTAAAATAACTAAAATTGAAAATTCAACTATTGAATAAGCAACTGCTGAACTGAATTCATTAGGCCTGTTTTGCCTCCTGCGAAAGAGCATTCTGGAAATATTATATAAACTAGAAGGAGATATTGCATTCACTAAAAAAATATTTTATTTTATTTTCATTTTTGTTGAGTGTGTGGAATTTGTGTACTCCATTTAAACTTTAAACTACAAATAATAAAATGAATTTGGATACACGATTATTTTCGAGGAGTTCCGAGAAATATTTTTTGTCTTTATTCTCCATGATAAAATTAAAAGAACATGAATCTTTCATGGAATATTAGAAATAAAAAAAAATCAAACCAAATCATAGGGTTTTGAATAAATTGTCATTCTGATGACTAAAGTTGTGAAGGAAGTTTCATATAAATTCCATTCATAACATTCATGTTTTGGGTGCTTTGTTAACAAATTGGACTTGGAAAAGTAACTTCTTCGTGATTCAACGCCCATCGCGCCATATTGACAGTAGCCTTTTTAGATATTATTTATTTCTTTTCGTGAATGAATCCAACGATGTAAACATATCAACAGAGTGTTTTCTGATTTTTTTGATAATACTCTTTCACAGAAGTTTGTGAAGAAAACACTAAAAAATAGTTTCACCAAAACAGATATCATATGAGATGGTAAATTACATACAGAGGCGGGAAGTGAATCATTTCTCTCGAGAGAACAATATAGCTTGCCAAGATTATTTGTGATATTTCATTCACAATAATTCGAAATGTATTCAAAACATGAGCAAAAAATAACTATATTTGCAAGATCAATATCAATGCATTATTCTTTCCATTAGGCGTTGCAAATAGACTAACTCCAACTCCCAACAATTCTCATTATTGTCCTTATTGCTGAATATTATTTTTCAACTGCCTCTAGTAGGAAAGTACTATCGGGTAATGGCTCATTTAGAATACACGTATATTCTGATTTAATGGCAGCCGCTTCCGAAATCATTTTGTTTCAATGGTGGAATATGTAACATTCAACCTGATTTATTTCACCTCGTGACTATATTCAAGTGCCCAAAAACCCAATTTAGCGAATTTTCGCTCTAACTTCGTAAACTTGAAGAATCTATCATATTCCCAGAAAATTTATTGTTCAACAGTTTGTGGGTAGGTACTGAATCTAGTTATATCCATGAATCGACGAGCAATTGTATTACCTACTTGCTGTCATTCACTCTCTCGTCGATCATTGAAAATGAGTGATTACGATGAAATTTGTGCTATACACGACCAGAAACTACCGCACATGCATGCTGGAAGTAGAAATATTATATTATATTACAAGCGCGGAAAGTCATTTTTCACGGGTTTGACAGGACAGCCGCATGGAATGTAACTTTTTCTACTACCAACTGTCACTTGAATCGATATGTTTTCATATCCGCTCAAGGTAGGATATGAATTCCACCAATCACAGAGAACAAAATACTTGGTTACCAGGGCCAACCTTGTAGAAACGTTGTAATTCTGATCTGTCTACCTACAAACACGAAATCCAAGTTGTTTCAATTGAACATTAAAATGTACTTATATTCGAAATATTTTCTAGTTCATTGAGTCAAGTTTCAATTGTCACAGTTGATGTTTTTCTTCCGTGGAATTGAAGGACTTACATCTATTCTTCACACCAACAACCAACTGAAATTATACAGTAGGTACAAGTAGCCTAGATGGTAGCTAGATTATCAGCCCTCTGAAACGATCCACTCTATGGTCGTGGATCGACTTTTTTTTGTCCTTTTTGGAATTTGGAAGTACCAATTCAATTTGTATCGTTCAAGAATACTCTATATCTAAAATTGAATATCAGTATGATACTTGAGAGAGAGTTCTGAAATATTCACCCTGCAGAAAAAAAATCAACTGTACAACTCGAATGGATATTGGCTACATCTCTCTCGATCATCGTGCTCAAACTTCGTCCTCGTGCGATATGGCCACCATACCCACCCTCGTACAAACCACTATTCACGACTGAGAAAAAAGGTCACTTTCAGTGGGAGTAGAGAGTGCGATATGTGTAACTTTCCTATGTAGTACGCAACTCGAGTAAGGCCAGTTACGTGCACTCGCGGATTACCGCACTCGGCTGGCATGACGCCTCGTGCTCACAAACTTCTTGTGCTTATGATGTCGTATTTTGTCAGAATTCATCTCACTTTATCAGTGACTTCCCGAATGAAAGGAAGGAAAGCTTTCTCTGGCGTTCAGTCGGGTCTTCCAGTGGTTTGGGATGCGAGAGGCAGATTTGTTGGCCTTGAATGGTTCTCTGATTCAGCTATTCTAGCTGAATCATTGACGTCATTACTGAAGAAAAAGCAATTTGTAGTTCAGAACGAAGACCGGTTAGTCCACTCTCTCATGCTGAAAATTTTTGACCCTTTGTTTGACACTGGAATTCCTACCTTGTTAGCACGTCCAGGATAATATCAATTTGGTGTTGGGGTAATGGATCTCTACAAAACGGTTCAACACTTAGAAAGTCGAAACTCACGAGCTAATGATTGAGAGGACCTCTGTTTCAACGTGAAATTTCTAGCACGGAAGAGATCAAGACGTGAAAGGCTGTCAACCATATAGTCCAGTCATTATAGTAAGTTCACCTCGGAATTCGAGTTATCCAGCTGTTAGTCTGTAAATACTCGTATATTGACCCCCTGAAAGTTGTCTCAAACCCTACATATGGTAGGGTGTAAGCAACTATTAAATTTCAAGGTCAAAGGTCACAAAAATCGCTTTTTTGCGCTTTTTTGGAAATATCTCATTTCCTATGGATTTTTTGCTTTTTGTATTCATCTTCAATATTGTAGAGTACAAAATTCTCTACAAATTTTGTTTAAAAATTTTTTTTATACGATAAACCATTTTCGAGATAGAGGGCGGAGAGCGCGCGGACACAGCATTGCTTCAGGTCAACCGGTGCCTCCGGTCGAAAACGCGCCAGATATAGTTGACGAACTATCGATAAATCAAGGATTATGAATATTTGTTAATTTTTATTAACTATTATATTATATTTTATCATTTTTTTCCTAACCTATCCACTTTTTATTCAGTATTAATTTATTTAACAACACTTACCTGCCCATGTAATTGCAGAATTGTTAATGAAAATATAGGAATTATATTTGAATTTTAAGCTAATTAATATTAATAACTCCTCACATGATGAAAAAAAAACAAATAAATCATGAATTAATCTTTTTAATAAAAAATATCTTTCAATTCATTTATTTTTATTGAAAGTAAAAAAATGGAATAAAGGGTACAAAAACTACAATTTATAATTTTAATTATCTTCTTCCTCTTCATCGTCGTCTTCTGGCTGCAGGTAAATTTCAAACTGATCTTCATTATCGTCTTCGACTACGTTTGTCTCAAGTTCTTTCATTATTTCGGGGTCAAAGGTACCATCTTCGTTAATGTCGTTCTGATATGGTACAGCATTGAGACGAGCTTGCCCATTTTTTTTTTTCGCTCCGTGGAAGCCGTCTGACCTGTCTTTCACAACCAGGTCTCCGGAAAGCACCTCAGCCTCTAGGGCTTATTGCGCTTTACTTCCCTATATTTCATGACACCCATTCCAACAGCCTTGTCCCCTGCACAAGTTTGTGCAGGTTGATTGCTGGGTGTTTGCCATATTCTTCTGGATCCAGAATTGGTTTTCCATATATTTGTTGCCTTTTGTGATCCAGAGCCTCACATTCGCAGAGTACGTGTCGAGCTGTCTCCGTCCCTTTGTTGCATTGTCTGCAGCTAAGGTCGCCGTTGTACAGCCCTATCTTGCTCAGGTGTCCTTTGAATGGACAGTGTCCAGTCAGTAGCCCTGTTATAATCCTAATCTGATTCCTGTTACACTGAAGCAGGTCTTCAGTCTTTTTCTTCAACGGTCCTTTTATGAAAGTTTTCCTGTGAGCACTACTAGGTAGATTTTCCCAGTAATCTCTGTGTTTTGTTCTCACCCAATTCCTTATATGATTCCGTACCATCGTTTTGGGTACCCCCACTGCTGGTTCGGGTCCAGTATATGGTGTCGATGATCCTTGCCTTGCAAGCTCATCGGCTTTTTCATTGCCTGTGATACCTGAGTGACCTGGGACCCATTGTAGCGCAAGTCTATTATGGTCTGCCAGATTTTTCAGTTCTTCGCGGCATTCCCATACCAGTCTAGATGTCACTCTGGGGTTTTTCAATGCCCTAAGTGCAGCTTGGCTGTCCGTAAAAATATTGATCCTCCCATTTCGTTGGGACCTCAGATTGATTATTCTCGCGCATTGGAGTATAGCATACATTTCTGCTTGAAAAACAGATGTGTATTGTCCGAGCGGGTAGCTGTACCCTAGGTTCCTCCCCGCACAGTATACACCGGCCCCTGTACCCTGTTCCGTCTTGGATCCATCTGTGAACCAGTTGCTCCAGCCGGGCTTGATTTCAGGGGCATTGTCTTTTTGCCACTCTTCACGATCTCCTATCATTACTGAGAAGTTCGTGTTGAATGTAAATTTGGGTACCATGTGGTCCGTATTCATGTCAAGTACATGTCCCTTCACATGTCCCACGATATCTGTTTTCACCGATCTTTTATATCCCGATGAATTTTTCAGCCTGAAATGGCCCATTCTTGCCTCTCCACCTATCACAAGATGTAAAGGGGGAAGATCCAAGAGCACCTCCATTGCTGCTGTTGGTGTTGTTCTCATTGCACCTGTTATGCCCAGACAGGCAAGTCTTTGGACCTTGCTCAGTTTGTTCATAGCAGATGTTTGTTTTGTCTTTGACCACCATGCCAGAGATGCATACGTTATCATGGGTCTAACTATCATTGTGTACAGCCAGTACAACATGCTTGGTTTTTGTCCCCATTTCTTTCCAAAAGTGCGCCTAGCCACTATAAGTGTCACCTCCGCCTTCCTTTTTATTCTTTCCACATGTTGGTTCCAGGTTAATCTTGAATCTAGAATAACTCCTAGATACTTAACCTCACCTGACAGCTTGCCCATTACATTGGCCACAAGCTAAAGAGCATTGCAAGCCCGCTTTCCTGCATCCACATCGCGAACCACAACTACTCTTGCAGTTGCAGAAAATTGTATTTAGCAAATTTTCTGGAGCAGGTGGTAAAATTGTCATGATAGGCAACAGAAAATCGTTTCGCATTGCCCAACCCCATACTTGGGGTTCCAAATCATGTCCTAACCAAGTTTGAACTTGATAATATACACGGTTGAAATGTTGATGAGCAGCTGCACTTGTTGGTGGAATATTTGAAAGCTGCAAAGGTTTATTAAGTTTTATAGACTTGACGTAATGCATATGACGAAGATGATCGAGGCTTTTCACAGATTTCGGAGAATTATAGACTGCCAATAAGGTTTGAGTTCCACTCTCTAATAATCTATGGTCCGAACAATTTTCTTTCTCAAATGCTGCAGCTGGTTCATCCAAATTTGTCAGTCTCTCAAAAACTTTCAAAAATGTTTTTTTTGTGTCACAGCCACTTAATGCGTGCAGAATTAAAATATGTGTTTTGAAATGAGGATAATTATCAAAACTTCTGGTCGAGTATATCTCCGTTTTTACATTTCCTTTCCCAACTCTTTCAGAGAAAATTTCTCTTTCGTAAGACAGTGTACGCCCAATTAAAATGACAAGTGAATCATTATCTTGTCCTATTATGGTTTGAGTTTTTCTCCTAACTATTTTTAAATTTTAGTAAACGGTTATCAGTATTATTGAATAGATATAGATTCAATGCATGAAGAGAATGATAAAATATAATATAATAGTTAATGAAAATTGACAAACATTTATAATCATTGATTTATCGATAGTTCATCAACTATATATGGCGCGTCTTCGACCGGAGGCATCGATTGACCTGAGGTGATGCTATGACTGCGCGCTCTCCGCCCTCTATCTCGAAAACGGTTCACCGTATAAAAAAAACAAAATTTGTAGAGAATTTTGTATTCTACAATAGTGATGATGAATATAAATAGCAAAACACCCATAGGAAATGAGATATTTCCAAAGAAAGCGCAAAAAACGATTTTTGTGAACTTTGACCTTGAAATTTGATAGTTGCTTACACCCTACCATATGTAGGTTTTGAGACAACTTCCAGGGTGTCAATATACAAGTATTCACAGACTTACAGGTGGGTATCTCGAATTCCGAGATTCTTACCTAATTTAAGCTTTAATGACTGTACTAATACTGATCGAGTCAGTGCGGAACATAGCCATCTTCGTCTTCATATGTTCAATTGGCTGCTTTATTGACCTTTCTGAAAAAACAGAATAGTGCTTTTTGAGAGTTTCCTCCGAATTGATGATTTTGCACGAGATCTATTTCAAATCGACTAACTGTATAATTGTGATATATAATACGTCCTGAAGGTTGAATGATAATGAAGCATGCGAATGTTTCGAGTTAAAGTCAGACTCGAAGAGTAATGTAATCCGGATGGTTAGTTGGTCAGCGGATTCTATTTTTTATTAACAGAACGGAAGTGCGTCAGATAAGGATGCTCTCTGAACTTTTGCCGCTTTCTAGTAAGAAATAATTGCTCATCGCGATTTACTTGGCCTGATTACGGCTTCTGATCATTAATTATTGGCCAAGCCCCTCCTTAACCATACCCTCTCTAAAGGTGGGGCAGAAAGGCGTCTTTATATGGAATATTCCTCTGAATTGGGTAGAGTTTGGGAAATTTGTCGTCTTCAGTCGAATTTTTGCTCATATACTCCAGTTCCCCAACGTATTTACTGGAAATTCAACTTCATATCGGAAAAAAGTGCATTGAATATTACTCCGTTTTATTGTCTACTGAAATCAACTTTCGCAAACACAACAACGTAACATCATGAATCCACTAGATTTGATTACATTCTTCAACTCAATTTACAGTGAGTACGTAAAGGTTGGAATAAATTCAGTAAAAGCTTGAAATGACCATTGGGGAAACAACGATCAGACACGTCAAGTTTTTTCCAAATGCGCATCTGTTCATCTATCCATATTTTTTATGTCATCACTGTTCAAGTTATGACGTCATTAGAAATGATTTAATTGCAATGTTTCTGTGTGTGTATATCGTATGTTCGAGAATTAAAAGAGATATCAGTCAGAATAATGTAATTTATAAAAATGACAACAGGGTTCATTCAAAAATCTATTCGACAGAATGCCCAAATTGCAAGCCATTTACCTCTTGACAATGGCCAAGGCAATGTTGAATGTTGAAACGCAAAACGTTAGTAAGGATATCAGTGTTAATTGAAGTACTTTCGATCGTAGTTCTCTCATTCAGTTCATCAATGATCTGTTGAAGTAATGAAGTGAACTTCCGATTGAAGGTATCCCCACAAAAAATTCTTATGGGGTTAGATCAGGAAATCTAGCTGGCAACTCTGAGAATCCTTGTCTGTTCATACCTGGGAATGTTTTTATGAGAATGTATACCCTTAAATAAACGATGAGTTTGGAACTTTTGGCGTAAGAGTTGAAACTTTTCTTAGAAATCAATTACCCTCACACCAAACTGATATTTTTGCACTCGACCCGCGTTTCGCTAACAAGGTTAGCATCTTCAGGGAAAGAACATTGATACTTAATCTAAAGCTAGGGTTAGCTGTTTATATACCTAAATTTTTTTAGTCCGATATGGACTTTGTTTGTTACTGTTGATCATTCTAATTAATTTCTCGATAATGAACTCACTACCTGCAAGTTCCTTCATCTGTTAGTATTGATTATTCTGATTACTTCCTCAACAAATAATTGAAAAGCGGGCTGAAAGGGACAACTATCCCTCATTCCAGAATAATTAACAGTAACAAAGTCCATACCGGACCAAAAAACTTCAGGTATATAAACAACTGACCCTAGCTTTAGAATCAATGTTCTTCTCCTGAAGATGCTAACCTTGTTAGCGAAACGCGCGTCTAGTGCAAAAATATCATGCCGGAATTGTATTGAGCCCCGAGAGTAGCGTTATAATAATAATAATAATATTTATTTTCCATTAGACACAGGTAATATGTATTGGAATCGTCAAAGTATACATAAAGCCGTGGCACAAAATTCACAGTATGACCAACACCTTTGTTAATAAAATAACAGCAATATCAAAATAAAATAAAATACAGCACAGACACACTTACATATTACGTATCGTAAAATTCTTGCAAAGTATAAAAACACTTCTCAATCAAATAATTCTTCAGCGTGTTACTGAATTCATTGAGGTTTGTTATACATTTTAAATACCTTGGAAGCTTATTAAAAATAGTAGAACCTACCACTGATGGACAGTTTAATGTAGTTTTATATTGACGGAACGGTATATGGAGATCACGTTTCTGTCTAGTGTTCACATTGTGAATACTTCCATTTTCGGGAAATCTATTCTTATTTTTAAAAACAAACATTGAGAGTTCAAAAATATACATACAAGATAAGGTTGAAACTCTGAATTTTCGAAATATATCCCTACAAGAAAATGTCCTGCTGCTATATGAATAATTCTTTTCTGTACAATAAACACATCTGAAGCTAATGTAGAGTCACCCCACACACATACACCATATCGCAACTTTGACACAACTTGAGCGTGATATAATGATAATAGTTGTTGATCTGTCAGAATGTTTTTGAGGTTTCTGAACATATAACACAATGAATTCAGTTTGTTCTTGACGAGGGTGCAGTGTTTTTTCCAAGTCAGACATGCATCCATGGTAACCCCCAGAAACGTTGTACCATCTGAACTGCTGAGTGTTTGCTCATTTATTTGAATTTGTACTTTTTCACACTGTCTTTGACGATTGTGGAATCTCACTAGTTGAGTTTTTTCAGCATTGAGGTACAAGGAATTGTTTCCGCACCAATTCACAACTGACTTCAGAGTACTTTCACACGTCTCAAACAGAAGATGATCCACATCATTGGACACCACCAAGGATGTGTCATCAGCGTACATCGTTATGAATGAATCTGTGATGATGTTATCTATTTCATTTATATAAAGAAGGAATAATATCGGACCTAGCACAGATCCTTGCGGTACACCCATCGTGACGTCTAAGCGCTCAGAATTGAAAGTAGTAGTGGTAGACTCACTATGATATTTCAAGCAAACAAACTGTTGTCTATTCTTCAGAAACGACAAAACCCAGTCGTAGGCAGCACCACGTATTCCATACGAATAAAGCTTTGACATGAGTTGATATTGATTGACACAGTCGAATGCCCTGCTGAGGTCACAGAATATGCCAACAGGGCACTCCCCTGATTCCAGAAACATTGAAACTGTTTCGATAAATGACATTATTGCAGAGTTTGTGGATTTGTTTGTGCGAAAACCATGTTGTTTATCTGAGACTATTCGATGTTTTTTTAGGAATTTCAATAACCTATCTAAATAGGAGTACTCAAAAATCTTGGAAAAACCCGAACTCATCGTAATTGGTCTATAGTTTTCCAGTTTTTCTGGAACCTACTTTTTAAAAATTGGGATAACTTTGCCCACTTTCAATATTTCCGGAAATGATCCAGTTAGAAATGACAGGTTGACAAGGAAAGTGAGTGGCATAATAATGAAGGGAAGAGATTTCTTGATGAGAAATAGTGGAACCTCATCAGGGCCGGATGAGTATTTGTTTTTGATTTTGTTGCTTAGTAAAGGAAGTAATTCCTCTGGTATAAAAGGTTCTAAAAAAATTGGATGCGGATTCATATTTATGGGATGGTGGTTTGGTTCAACATCTACTTCAATTCTGCTAATAATTTCTGAAGGAGAATCAATGAAAAATTTATTGAATGAATTTGATAAGTCACCTGGGTTTTCTTGTAGAGTGTTGGTCTGAAACCACCGAGAACACCTATAATCAGAACCACTAATTTGACAGAATAGACTGGAAGCAGCCCGGGAATTCGTAAAGTAAATCCTGATACTTTGTCCGTTTTTCCTCCTCTTTTCGGATAATACTCGTTTTGGCAGGGGCCGAAAACTCAATAACGAATATCGTATTACTTCGGTGGTCGAAGAGGACTATATCAGGCTTATTGGCTGGTATTTGCCTGAGGGTGGGGACTAGAAAGTTCTAAAAAATTCGACACCTTCCATTTTCCACTACGGACTCAATATTCCCTGGAGCGTGAGGCAGTACCGGTGTCCTGTTTATTCCATACGAGTGCCGAACAAAATAGTATAGCACTCGTAAAGCCGCGTTATGGCGATGGTTATAGGCCGAGACCGCATAAACTGCACAAGAAGACAGCAAATGCATCAAAGTCTCGGACGCCTGTCGGCAGGACCTGCATCTAGTTTCAGAAACCTCTATACCTATCACGCGGCTTCGGTGGGCAGGGTGTTAAAGACACAGTCTTCCACCCTCCATTCTCCGACTTCAGCTCACCTGACCTGAGCCATAGTCCTCGATGTTCCTAAAGAAGACTCATAGCATGGACTTGTCTGTATGCAACTGCAGCATTTTAGCATCCTCTGCAGCCTTGATGTGAGCTTTTCTCCGTGCGAGCTTCAACTCGGTGACAGAGAGTTGGTTTTCCCGCTCAGTGTCGAAGACTAAACCAAGTTCATCAGCAGCGCCCCTTGCTGCCTTGAATGAATAGGCTCCGATTCCTGCATGTTCATGGTCTCGAACCATGCAGTGTAGGGGATCCAGGCTCCATCCAGTACCGTTCTGTTGTGAAGACACTCCAAACTCGAAAGTCCACGGCCCCCTTGTTGTCGAAGGAGATATAACCGTGGAACGGACGTTTTGGAATGCATGCTTCTGTGCATATGCATCATTTTACGAGTCTTTAAGTCAAGTTGCCACAACTCTTTCTGAGTCCATTTGACTACTCCGAAGGAGTAGAGTAGAATCGGAATGGCAAGCATGTTGGTGGCAGAAACTTTGTTTCTGCTCGACAGCTCTGAGAACCAGATCTGCCGTAGTTTCTGCTTATGCTTCCACGGAGAGCATTTTTCACCGAGTCTACCTCTCGAGTATATCGTTGTTCCACATCCAGATGTCTCTCCGGCATTCAAATGATGTAGAATGCTTCCGTCTACGAGTTGGGCATCCTCAGCGGGATCCTCGCATCGTCCTCGTTTGAGATGAACTAGTGCACATTTGTCAATCCCGAATTCCATACTGACAGCATGCGTGAACTCCTGCACCACCCTGAGGGACTGCTGTAGGTCCCTCTTTCCAGAGGCATAGAGCTCGAGGTCATCCATATGAAAAGATGGGTGACCTTATGCC
Organism: Zygogramma bicolorata; assembly: GCA_032362365.1. Classification (NCBI taxonomy): domain Eukaryota; kingdom Metazoa; phylum Arthropoda; class Insecta; order Coleoptera; family Chrysomelidae; genus Zygogramma; species Zygogramma bicolorata. The sequence goes on from JAVJAQ010002478.1 coordinate 84,174, forward strand.
TCCGGTTCACAGGGGTGCCACAGTTATATCCCTGGGTATTCCTGAGAGCAGCGGACAGTGGCATCAGTTAGATGCAGAAGAGAAGGGGGATAGGGGAATCTCCTTGAAATACACCTCTACTTATGATGACCTTCTCTGTTTGGACCCTGCTTTCACCTGATGTTATGGAGAAGCGGGTCCTCCAGAGCGATTGTTCGATGCATCTCACTATTTGTTCGTGTACCGCAAGGCACTCGAGTAAGTACAACAACAACTCATGTAATGTTGTATCGAATGCCTTGCGATAGTCGATCCGGGCTATAGAAAGATTCCGCTTATACTGCGCGGAGTCCTGCGTGATGCATCTGTCGATCAGCAAGTTCTCCTTACAGCCCACGGAACCCCCCTTTGACCCTTTCTGCTCATATATCCGTTCGAACACCGGGTCATCTGCTTGGAGAGTACGCATGTACAAGATGCGTGTAAACATCTATTAACACGTATTCAAGCATGCTATCGGTCTGTAATTCTTAGGATCCGACAAATCTCCGTTCTTCGGATAAGCACGGTTCGCCCCTTGACCAACCATTCCAGAATCAGCTGCTCTCCATTCAGCCGAGAACTGAATATTCTGACCAGATGGTAGTGGTTGCTCGAAAATGTTTTCCACCAATAGTTATTGAGGCCATCAGGGCCTGGAGCAGCAAAGTTCTTCGAACCCTCAAGAGCTCTGTGTTGTCTCGCTGATTTTATCTTAGCCTCCATCTTGTGAATGCGCTGTTCATGCTTCCTGGAGGGGTCGAAGGGTCTGTTACCTCCTTCTTTCCCAGAAAGAACCTGAACAGAGTCAAACACGGCACAGTTGATCTGCCAGATGTTGGCCTCTTCTGTAAGGGCACTACCAACCTCTGCATTCATTCGGGCCAGTTGTCCTGGCCTGAGGGGATTCACTTTGTGAAGCATCCTCCAGGTCCCGATGTTCTGGGTTCTCGGTGCTTCCAGGCGCACCCTCTCCTGTCGCACTGCCGGTATTTCTACCGGCCTTCGTTGGGCACGTACCTAGCCACGGCCACGAAGATGAGATACATAATCCCTAAGATTTTGTGCGGAATTGGCGTCATGCTCCGGGTGTGCCACGCACCACAGAGCATGCATTCTCACCATGTATCCCCTTCGAGCGGGCTCACTACTCTCGTAGCACCGCATCTGGTCGTCTCTCAATTCGTCGTTCCACTCAAAACGTTGTCCATTGTCATTGCGAGAGTCGTAACGGGGCTCTCCATCGACTTGGGCCCCTCCACCTTGCCCTTGACCCCTATCCAAATGGGTTCGGTTGTGGGGGCCCTGTCCTTTAGTGATAGGAACCAGAGTAAGGGACCTGTAAAGTGGTTGGCCTAATAGGCCCACGGCTAGCACCAGAGAGGAGAAGCTTTTCTCTCTCGGATGCGGATCAGCTGACGTTCTGATTTCGCATCTTGAGCTCAGGAAAGTGTCGCTACTCACCAGAGGCTATTTGGATGTTGTGAGCCTCCCCTGCTTATACTATTATTATTATCTCCGAGTTGCGTTTTTTACTTTGTCTTCTTCCACCATCCTGACAGCTGTAACGTGATCACTTACTCATGTTATATTAGAATTATTAATGGACCCTTTGTCTCAGAATTGCGCAATATTGCATCAGCTTCTACGCCGTAGCTAGAAAAACCGTTTCAGCACTTTCCAAGGAATTCCATTAACAGTGGGGAACGAAGCAGATCTTCATCAGCATCTCCGAAATTATAAATATCAAGAGCCAAGAGAAAATCGTCATTCAAGTCTTCCCAGTCTTCGAATCATTATAACCTTATTCAATCCGATATTCCACTATCGCGATTTTGTGATATTGAAGCAAATGAATAATTTTTTTCAGATATAAACACCAAGTTTATGATTTAACACTTACGATACAATACATTTTAAATCAATTGCGGTCGCCAGTGGGAGTAAATATTTTTTCACGGCTATAACACAAATAGTTATATTTTAACTGTTCGTGATAGATCAATGAAGTACATTGTATGTCAATTTAATTTCCTCATCTGATAAGACAATGACTTCATTGTGTTATATAATCAAGTCTTCACTGGAATGTCAAATTTCAAGCAATGACAGCTCTATTTATTGATTTTATTCGTCGAATGGAAACTTTGAATGACATTAAATTTGAAGTTCATTTCATTGGTAAAATCATTTCGATATTCAACAATATAGGGTGAAGTGAATGAAAGTGAGCATGAGTTCAAACTATAGATCCGTCCTTGTCATATATCAACAACCCGTATAAGTTTGTCCAAATAATTTGGGTGCGAGCATTTGCTCCAACTTTATTCGATATACGCCCTATATTCCTCCTTATTCGATAGATAACTACCAATTCGAAATCGAGTGAATGTGAATTAGAAATTTCTTCTAAACAGTTGTATAAATAAAAAAAGTAATTGAAAAAAATATTGACGGTCAGTGTCGGCGTCGGAACGAAAATTAGACACATGCATGTTTTAGTGCTTTTGCTGATTTAATTTCTGAGAATGTTCATATGTAACGTACAAAAAATATGACGTTCACGACGTTCACACAGAAATATTCGTTTTTTTTTGTATTACCTATATAGGGTATTGCCATTATATAAATGACGTCAAAACTCGAACAGTGATGACGATTTAAAAAATATGAGAATACCACCATATATATATATATATAGGACATCACTTTATTCCCTGTGACAGTAAATTCTCTTTTAACAATGATTTCTTCACGAATTTTCAAATTTCATTCATGATTTTGTAAATTCGTATTTTATATAGAATCTCCAGAAGGGGTCGAATGAGAGATGTCTCAACCTCTTCTTCAAAAAAATGTCCCTTGGTGAGGATTCGTGAGTGACCCTGAGCAACACGCGGTGCTCAACAAACTGTCTTACTATTTTTTATCTCATCTACAATATTATTATTGAATATTCAATCACACTTTTAGTATATGAAACTAAATCTTGATCGACTACATCAACCGACCCGGTAGTACTGTTTTTCTGGGCATACTCGTAAAAGAGTGTTTGACAAAGGGAATTATATCTTATCCCTTTCTAAAGTAGGGAAGGGAAGGTACGATAGTTCATCAGTAATATTTACCTATTACCTACCTATTAAAAGTGAGAAGGGGAGGACTCTTTAGCACCTCACAGCTCATGAATCGGTTCGAAGGTTTTTTGCAGAAAAGACCATTGGGTAGTAGAAAGACTGGTAAGGGATCAGCTCAGAGAACTGTGTTTTTACTCGGTTTTGCTTTTTGTTGATGTTGTATATACTGTGAGTTTGACAATATAGTATAATCGAAGTGGACAGACAGAGAGACTCATCGAAATTCAAGATCCCCCAATAGGCTCCCTCATAGTTACTCTGGATACAAGATATTCGGTTTCTCAGATCCATTTTCACAGGATTATTCACCATTCGATAATGTACCTATACCGAAGAAGATATTTGAATATTGTGATTTCAAGAACTAATAATTGAATATAAACGTTCAGCTTACTGACTGAACAGCTGAACTTGAACTCCAACAAATATTTCGTTTTCCACTTTAATGAACTGTCTGAAATCTATTCAAAATAAATAATCGCTAACAAATCACGACAGAGTAGTGTAGAGACTATAAAATTTTAAGTGTTTCCCTTTCAATCATCGGAAAAGGCATCGCAGAGCATTAAATCCTGCCAGGCGACACTTGTCAGCTCAATAATTTTATGACCGTCGATGGTTTATATGCTCTCAACTTCCTTTGATTAGTGGCTGCATTGGATCCAAAACCTATATAAACATTCAACAGAAACTATATAATCCCAATGTCAAGGAATTTATATTAAATGATGTTTACGGCTTTTTAAACCCTGTTTGTTTACGTTCGATGTTTTTTATTGACGTTCAAAGGGTGAGCTGGGCTCAAGAGAACGTTTAATGAATGAATTAGAATAATAATTCATAGTTCTTGAACAGTTATCATACCTATGTAAGATTTTTACCTGTAGTTACTCACTTTGATGCTGTTGAGTATTCATCAAATGCTAGTTATATTTCAATACATTTCATTATTTTTATTTATTTTACATTATTTCATGTAACTTTGAAAACTCCATCTGTGCAGATTTTTATCATGATTTGGTTTGTTTCTAGATCCAGTGAAATACAATTAGAAGGTAGGCGTCTGATAGACATCGATTATTTTCTGAAAGAGGTTGCTAGTATTTCCAAACATCCTTTATTTATGAAATTAAGATTAATTCGATGAATTTTGATACCCGAAAGTAAAATGTGTGTGTCTGTGATTGTTTCATTCGATTCAAATACGACCCGCCCATCAAATTCTGAAAGATTCGTAGGTTAATGCAACTCTATAATATTTCACAGATAAGGAACACCCTTGAGTATTCATCAAATGCTAGTTATATTTCAATACATTTCGTTATTTTTATTTATTTTTCATTATTTTTATTTATTTATCATTATACTAAGATGATTTGATCCTTTTCATGAATTTTCCTTTCTACTTTCATGTTTACTTCAAATTCTGATATCCATGTGTTAGTTTTGAGACTTTTTTGTTTATGATTTCGCGAAGAGAGTTGAAGGGTTTTACCGACATAGGTACCAAGTTCTCTAACAAGATCGAGTGCGTCGCCTGATATGATTCGAACAGAGATCGCTCATCAATTCATGTATAACGCTTATATCACCGCGTCTACTTACTATTTTGGTTATCAGTGATTTACTCAAACTTGCTGATTGTAGTGTGCTGATTATAGTGCATTATTCCTATTACTATCTCATCATCGAGAAGAGACTGGAAATTTGGATCAGTCCATAAGTAATTTTCTTCACTCTCTTGATGTTATTATTTTGATACATTCCACTCAGTTGACCATATTTTGAGCTAATACAAAACAGTATTGATCCTTTCCAACGGATTCACTGGCCAACTTAGGTTTGAAGTAAACATTTCGCCCCTTTTTTATTTTTCATTTCTTGTTTCCCTTCGAATTTATCACCCCAAGGTCGGACTGTGTTTCCCCGCTATATTTCATATCGAAACATTTGCCCATATACAAACTGAACTACTTTGACCTTGAAAGTGTTTATAACAGTTTCATCGATTTTTTCAAACAGTTAACTATGGCTGAGAAGTTGAAAAAACTGAAAGTTCTTCGTCGAGTAGAAGTTAATCGACTTAACGATCTTCTAGAAGTAGCTGAGGCGGCAGAAACTAATGACGCTGCAATTCCAATTTTCAATGTGAGATTTCAAGAAATTGATGATATTAAATTTGAGTTCAACAAACAACAAGGTGCAATTAGTATAACTCCTTTTCTTCGGGCTTGAAGGCCGTCGTTCTTTGGAATTTCTTCCTGACGTTTCGCTAGCGCGAGTGGCCAGCTTCTTCAGAGGCTTACTCATTTCCGATGACTGTCATCGGAAATGAGTGAAATAAATCTAGGAACTACAGCTGTGATTTTGCCACAAATCTGTGCAAATCTTATTACAATTGATTTGAATAGTTGGACGCATAAGAAAAATTAACTTCAGCTGACTCTACTTTCGAAAACCGGGACCTGTAGATATTCTTCTTGGGGCCGATTTATTCCTATCCATTATACAAGGTGGTCCACTACGCATTTTTCCAGATGAACCATCTGCAATCAATACCGTATTCGGATACATTTCGATGGGGAAATATAATGATGAAATTTTACAGCAGACGTCTCAATTATTACAATGTCAAACATCACACTGCGAAATAAATGAAATTATTGAAAAATTTTGGGAGTTAGAAGACATTCCAAAAAAAAAACTATTTTCCTACCCGAAAATGAAATCTGTCAACGAAAAGTTTCTGAAACAATTTCTAGAAATCCTGAGGGTAGATTTATTGTACAATTACCATTTCACAGTCATGAAACCAAAATTTCCTTATAGTTGTGACCTTGCTTTGAAACGCTTTCATTCTCTAGAGCGCCGTTTAATCTCTAGTCCAGTTTTATATAGTGAATTTACAAAGTTCCTTCAAGATTATTAAGATTGCCATTATATGGAACTTTTAACGACCCCTATTCCTTCAGGACCTCATTATTACATTTCACATCATGGTGTATTGAAATTAGATCTCTATCTATCTCTATAAAATTAAGAGTCGTTTTTAACGCTTCGGCTAAAGCTGGAAATGACTTTTCACTTAATGATACGTCATTGAAGGGCCAAAACTTCAAAAGGGTGTTGTTGAAATTCTGTCGAATTTCAGACTGCATTATATCGCTTCAACGGCTGATATTAAACAATTTTACCGTCAGGTATAAATTTCTCCGAATCTTCAAAATTATCAGCGTATATTCTGGCGCTTTGAATATAGATTACGTACTGTTACCTATGGGATTCGTCCGGTTCCATTTCTCGCCCTTTTCACGTTGAAATCACTTGTTGGAACCGAAAGAACAAATTTTCCTGACGCATCACGTATCGTTTTAAATGATACTTTCGTTGACGACATCATAACAAGTTGTGCTTCAGTTAAAGAAGCTTGCAAGATTCGTGATGAACTCATAAACCGGAACCGAACACGCTAGTCGTTATTCATCAAAATGAAAATCATTCATTACAATGGAACCTCGGTAGAATTGATGCTGTCCATCCAGGTTCTGATAGTATAGTGAGGGTGGCTACAATTCGCACTTCTGAGGGCACCGTAAAGAGACATTCAAACAAATTTTGTCCGCTTTCACTTATTTCTGAGAATGCATAGCATTTTGGTGGGCCGGACACCATGTTCGACAAAACGCTTTTGCAAATTTCGAGATCATCTCTGGTCCGATTTCAATGAAACATGCACCAATCAATTCGAAATATTATTCTCTATCGAGGAAAGTTTTCGGGCATTTTTCGTTTTCAACAAGTTTGTTCAAAACTAATTGAAATAGAGAATTATTTTCGAGTAAGCCCACTTTCCGGAAAACTACATCGAAATACACCAACGCATATGAAATGTGTAAGAAAATGACACAATACGAATACTTCGAAATGAAAAATCAAGTGCATAATAACATTGCCGGAACGTGTCGCCATCATCGGAATGCACTTCAGTTGGCTTAGCAGTAACAGTGGCGGAGACCAAAATTACAACTCGACTCTTTATAATGCAGCGGTCATCGCAAAATGCAATTTATTCTTACGAATGAATGTAGGTTCTTTGACAAAAAGTTAAATGCAATAATAGTAGGAGAGCCCACGATGCTAAATCGGGATTTACTCGAGCGTCATAAAGACCTATTGGGTTGCGAAGCTCAGAGCGGCTAAAGACTTTCAAAAATGTAAAAAACAACTGTTGCATGGACATATTCGAGCGCGTCAGATATTGACACATAATCTTTGTCCAACATATTGTTAAAGATGTACGTATGTTAATCTGATTGTTTCCATGATGGGGGTGGTCATACGTAAGGGTTGAAAATGAAAAAGAAAATTCTCGAGCGCGTCAGATTTTCTGTGGGCATGTTGTGCGAACCTAAAAAAAGCTCTTATATAATTATCTGACAGTTTAGGTGTGACGCAGACTCGCGGCCGTTATTAGAATTAAAAAAAAGCGTCATTTTGAAATACACAAAGCGTGTCAGATTAAAGGCAGCTGCACAACGGGAACGAGAACGGAAAAAATGTTAAGTTACACATATTCAAATGTACCCATGCACAACCAATTTCCGGTAACGAGAACGAGAAGATGCCCGGGAACGGGAAAGTTGACCAAGTTTTAACATTCCCGTTACCGTTGCATTCCCGGAACCAATCACAGCACATATATTATTGCTAATAGCTGAGCCAATAGGAAAGCAGCGACATGTTTGACGCAAACATAACCATACATAACCTTGTTTAGAAACTATCTCCTTTTGTGTGTTTTGGTACTACGAATAAAGAGGCTGTTTTGTATCTTCTTGTTGGTTGACACGTAGTAATTGTACATAATTAGAAGTAAATACATGTATCCCAACAAACATGCAAGTACTGGGAAAAGTCCGGCCTAATGCTGTGACTGACGGGAATGTGACGGTGCATGAAAATTGTTACAAGGCCAGTAATGCCCCTTCAATATTAGCCTAACAACGCCAATCCAGTGTTGGCCATTTATTATTATCCCATCAATAATATTGTAGCTGGTTTTACTATAGAGGCCATTCGAAGTGCCTTGGGTACTCTACCAACACACACAGATTTATATATAGGAGACTGGTCAATTGCGCCTGCGTCGGAAGCAACGACCAACCACAAACAGAGAGAGAGAGAGAGAAGGGGTCTCAGTCAAGCAGAAGCAGTCTTGTCGACTTGTCGGGTGTTTTGTGGTCATTAATTAATATAGATAGTGAGAAGAGGAGCAAGCAGCCGAAAATCAAAAATAGTTTTCGTTTTCCTGAATTGAGGAAATGGAGAAGGGTGTCTTCATAAATGATAAGTGAGTTGGAAGAAATTAATGTTTTTATAACCTAACCTCATTACATTTTCGCGGGCAACCTCAGCGTCCTCAACTACGGTGAACGAGTAACCTTTTGGCTTTTTATAGGTGTGAAAAAATGTCCGACTTCAAAAATACCAGTAAAACTTATTCCTACCGACAAATTGAAAAAGAGTTGGGTAATTTCATAGAAGAAATGCAAAACCGGTATTGTGACTCACCACAAGAACCTTCATCCCAAATAGCACAAGTACGTCCAGTGGACGTACTGCATATGTACGGCGAGGATGCATTGTACGTATTTAGGACGTACTTTTGTCTCCGACAGACGTACATAAGACCTCCCTGCGACTTACCGTTTCCGCATAGTCGGTAATCCCAGGTACGTACTTTTCTAGTCCACACAGGACCTGAAATGTACAGAAAGGGGAACTGTTTGGGACATTCCGAAAACGTACATTTTCCATTCTGTATGCGCTATCCCAAGTAGACCAATATTGGTTCAATATTACGGGAATATTAGCCTTATATTGTAGATGATATCAATAGTGGCCACAAAAAAAATGTGAACATTCGGCGATATTAGATCAATATTCGAAAACAACGTAATGATATATCATTTGATATCACTTAATATTCGGGATTATTCATCTCTTTTTTACCAAATAGTCAAGTTGAAAATTTTACTCATTCAAGTGTACTAACCATCTAACCGAATACTTACTTGGAAAAAGACTTGGCTGCTGCGGGGCTTGAACTCTCGACCTTTTCTATGGAGATATTATTGGCGACCACTGTTACGCTCTACGGCACGGAGATACTTGTTTTTAAGAAGGAGTTGGGTGCTATAGATGTGATGACTTCAAGTTAGTTTTGTTCGAGATAATATTAAAATTTTAGAAAGTTCAGTAACAATGAAAATGTATTCGAAAAAACACTAAAGGATCACTGTCTCATGTGATGGCGGTTTTGGAATATCAAACTTGCTGTGCAAAAAATTCTGTATGTAATTTTCTGGTATTTAAATTCACCACATGTCGATGTTTCAATTTTTCCAAATTTTTTTAGAAATAATTCATTATGAATATTGCATTGCCAATATTGATATATGTTTGAATACACTAAGTGATCACTCTCAAAATCCCAATACCCCTTGAACCGAAAGGGACCCAATACGTACGTACTCGGGAGGTCCAAACAGTATGTACATACTAACAGAAATGTAGAAAATGAAAGGAACCCAATCCGTACGTACTTGGGAGGTCCAAACAGTATGTACAAAAAAGTACGTCAACGAGACGTCCAGATAGTATGTACATACGATTTCCAAAAATGTACGTCATTACTATGTCCCGCAAACGTTTCGAAAAATACGTATCTGAAAGGGACTCAATATGTACGCACCTGGAAGGTCCAAATAGTACGAACATAGTTCTACCAAACATGTACGTAAATGATACGTCTGAGCAGTACGTACATGGGATTCACAAAAAAACACGTCATTGGTATGTCCCTAATTCATTCCGAAAAGTACGTACCTGAAGAGGAGTTAATGTAAACGTATCAGGGACACTCATAAAGTACGTACATAGTACTTCCAAGCATGTACGTTTTTATTACATTCCGATTGGAACGGGACCAAGTATGTACCTACATGGGACGTCTAACCAGTACATACATGGTACATCCGGTAATGTACGTTCTTCGAATGTCTCCTATACGTCCCGGGACGTATCGACGTAACTGGGACATAAATGGTTCGTCTTCAGGACGTCGTGTGCTATTTGGGATATAATCACAAAGAACTTTTTCAGACAAAAGAGTGGAAGGTGAGTTTCTCTACTACTTTCAAGGGAAATGTAGTTGGCTCAGATCTGAAGTACCTGACTCATTTAATGTTACATAAAGACGAGAATAAACCTCCGGAAAATGAGGTTTTAACTATGCTGCCTCTCAAATCCATGGAGGAGATGAAATTTTTAGAGGAAAAGTTGAAAGAGGAAACAATTTTTAATGAAGTTGTGAGTATGATCACTTCACTATATTTCAATGAATGCTTGCTAATGAACAAATAATTTACTTTCGACTGATATGAGTACTTTGGAGTAAATCGTTTATTCTCAATGTAAAAAATTAATATTCTATGTTGTCATGAATTTGTATTCCATTAAGTTAAGTGTGTAGATGGTATTATACAGATTTCCCTACATAACCTTGTACCTGAGGACTACAATGCAGGAAAGCAACTTTCGATATGCTTTCAAGAGTAGGGCTAATTCACATCATAGGCCAAATAGGGAATCGGTAAAGTTATATATATATTTTCATTATGGAGAAATAGAAAAAAAAAGATTTGGTTTGAATTATAATTTATTATTATTCATATATTCTATGTTACAGGAGCAGTAAGAAAAAATAAAATGGTACATACATAATGTGATTTTTTCCAAAGAAATATTTTCATGTTATTAGAATTATTTTTTAAATAAAGTGCTTTAATGTCAGTTGATGAGGAGCTTGTGTGCATTGCTAATTTGTGATAACTGAATTCAATGAGGAGGAAAATAATTGAAGTTACTTTGATCTATTGCCTGGGTCTCAGTTCTCGAGTTGACAGGAAATATTTTCTTGTAGGTTGTGATGTGAAAATGATGTAACTTCACTTTTGCAGAAAATTAACAGAAGTCGAAGTACAATATTCTGACGTCACAACCAAAGAAAATAATTTCCTGTAAGCTCGAGAACTGAGTCCCTGGTCGGCAATTGAACCTGAAAATACCGAAAAACATTTGAAAGGCCTTCACAGCTGGGAACGATGGGTGAGCAATGGCCTTTTGATGGGTTGAAGGCTAAATATGCCGGGTCCCCTGCAATGGTACCAGCTGTCGGCCGCAGTGAACCTATAGGGGGAGGGCCGGACCGGGAAACATTCGAAAGGCCTCCACTTTCAAATACGGGAAAGAGTCATAAGGCTATTGCTCTGCCGAATGAAATTGTTTGTTGGGATAATTCCAACATCTCGTCATCACTAATAACATCCATTATATGGGTGTGTATAATCTCTGATTATATCAAAAATTATTGATATGATTGTAAACTATGTAAACATCTCGGATATGATATTCGGAAGTTTGTTATTAAGTCAAGTGTCAAGTTGACAGTGTTTTAGAAAATGAATATCCCCAGAAAATGTCAAACCAAGTCAAACATCCCTACTGTTTCCGTTCTCGTTGTTTGTGCATCTGAATAATATTTCAGTTCTCGTTTCCGTTCTGGTTCTCGTTCCCGTTCCCTTTCCCGGGCAATTGTGCAGCGGCCTTAAGATATATCTATATGGTTCATTTTTACGCCCTAGACGTTGCAGTCCCATAATCTGACAATTATCTGGAGGGATTCGCCTTTTCTGCCAATTTGAATTTTTTAAGATTTTTTTTAATCTTGTAGCATTTATATTTAAAGTTGCCTAGAGGTGAAATGCTATTTTTTTTATTTCCTTGCTATGTGCATTATTCATTATGAGATTGAATTGAACAACATATAGTTTACAGCTTTATTTGTGAATTGATACAGTATCATCCATATTCACCCTGAAGAACCTACTTTCCAGTTGTACGTACAGTGTTGTAACAACCTAAGATAAGAACAAAACTCAGTTATCAATTCTTTCATTGAATGATATACTTGGGCCTACCTGTTGTTTCCTGGAAGTACACATAAATTCAGTTTATCCAGTTTCATATGCAGTCTAAACCATTTTTCTGTAAAGAAAAGTAATAGCTTTATAATTCACTCGTAGTTATAATTCATGTGTTGAATTTGTTTATTGCTATATTATTTCACTCACCTGATGTCTTATATCATGTAAATAATTGTTTATTTATGTATATAGTTGTTATCATAACCATTGATCTCAATAATCAATCTTTCCATAGTGGTATTCATTGTTTACATTTAAATCACAAGTTAGGTACATTCGAGGTTGACTCAATCTAGCTGACATCAATTTGTTTTCCGCTTTGGCTCTTGCGTCAGTCCGAAATCAACCAATCCCGTTCATCCAGAAAACATAGTGCAACCTCTACGTGTTTATGAACTTGTACTAATATCCATGGTAATCGCCCTCTCATTCTGACATGTATTGGAGAGAGACGCATGTTACACTTTTGCGCGGTAGCCGTAGGCCAAGTTTCACACACACTGAAACTGAACGTTCTAGAGTTCTGGCTAGTTTTTGTTGTTGAATGAAAAAACTGAAGATTGCCATCTTTGTGATATTGTGGAAAAATGGAGAGTCTTAGAGTATCTGTTGAGAGGATTATACCTCATAATCATCTGCTCCGTTTCTGGTATTTGATGTTATGCCTATCAGGCATAAGCAGAGTTTTCTTCGTAGAATTGCTTCAAGACCTATTATGGTGGTTTGAAATCCCTCTGGAGTCAAGAGGTATGTAAAACAAAAAACTGTTGAAAGAAAAAACGTTCTCCATCGGAACCACATGTTCAATTTCTCTGATTTAATTTAAACATGGCATGAACGAATGAAATGGGTAGTAAAATGTACCTATTTCACAGGGTCTCTCGTTTGGGGTACACAGTCGAAGCCTCCTGGTCCCCAGTCTCATTTTTCACCGCAGAAGGCAGCAGAATTTGATGGATTATCGTCTTGCTGGGCCCCCTTCAGTCGCTGTACCTATTTTCATTTGATGTCCTTTCAGTGTTGAGCTGTTTCAGTCGCTGGGGTGTTCCAGTCGCTGACACGTCGAGTTGCTGAGTCCCTATGGTTTTGAGCCCGTGCGCTGTTAATTCTACTTCATTCCAATCATTCCTGATTCTAGATTTCGTCTGAGTCCTCCATCTAGATAACCGAATAACATATACCCATCTGAATGTCACCACTACCACGTGAAGATTATTGAGGTCAGTTTCACCTAGTTATAAGTATGTTCTGAAGTTATTTTTCATATGAGTATTATCAGCTGATTGAAACACAATCATTCTCTTATTTTCATATATTACATTGTTCTTATAAGATGATATCATCCAGCCGGTTGAAAATCAAACAGTTTAAAATCTGATCAGTATCAGAAATTCGTAGATACTCTGTAACTCATTGTATATACTCATCAAATTGTATTTTTCATATATTCGGGTTATTATCATTAAACTTTTATTGGGTATTTCAAACTTTTATTTCAATACTCTCTGTCATTACTCAATTGGTTTCTGAGTTCCTCAACATCAAAAATTCCAGTGGCGCTCCGTGGCATTTGACCATCAAAATAATAATAATATCATGTTATATAAATTGAACCCATGACCCAGTGCCGCCTGACGAAGAGCTGCCGTTAGCTTGTGCGGTTGTATAATATATTTTATACGCTACACAAATAATGGCTTCCAGTGGCGTGGGGCGTTGAAAAAAGAACTACATTTTTTTTGATGGTCATTTTTTTAAATTTCACAAGTTTTTAATAACGTTTCAAATAAATTGAGTGACAGAGTGTGTAAAATGAAAGTTTCAGATATCAGAAATGATAGGAATAATAGAGACTCGTAAAGTTTAAACAGTTTTGTATTTGATGGTTTTTTGGAAACCGATAGCATGCTTTTTCGTTGGCTCAACAATTGAACTACATGTTTTATATTTTTATTTTGGGCACAGTACTTGGTTTCATTGAGAATAATTCTTGTGTTGTGACTTTGAATAATTTGAAAGTCATATATTATAGTTGATGAAAATATTGTGGATATTTTTACATGAATTTGTGTGTTCTTCCGGAAAACAAATTTTTATGGTGACTATACTGTACAAAGGTATATTGCAGACATTTTTTTGCTGTTCATTCACAAATATTGTTGGTGAAAACTCATTTCAATTTTGATTTTTTTTGACATTTCTACTCTTCGACAAAATGAGTGATGAAAATTTCCAGGTTAATCATTTACTTGATTTCGAACTTGAATATGAACTATTAATAAGAGGTGTTACTACTACTCGTAATGTTGCAGACAAGCGAAAAATTTTATCCAGACTTTTGAGCAAGGAAAAGGTAAATCCTGATGCAAATTTGAAATTAGATACTTATGAATTAAAATTTATCCCTGAACAAGAAGCTATAAATAAGACTTTGACTTCTATTACTGAATTGATTATTGATTTTAGTGATTCTGGTTTAGTTACGGATTCATTGTTCCTTAGAATCAAATCTAGACTGGTACATGTGTTGAATAGAACTGCGAGGTTATTGAAATTTTTACAGATTCCTGGGAAAATAGATGACACTATCAAAAAAGATTTTTCAACATATCAGGCTGAAGCTTATGCAACTTGTCTAAAATTAGAAGCTGATTTATATGATAGTATAAAAAATACAAACCCTCCTGTAGTAAATGTTGGTGTACAGCCACCACCAGTAATAAGTGTTGCGGCACCAGTTGTAAATTGTTCCAATAACATGATACCAATTTCCAAATGGGGAGTTAAGTTTAACGGTGATCCTAAAACACTTCATTCATTTTTGGAACAGGTAGATGAGTTAGCTTTGGCTAGAAAGGTGAACAATCACATCCTTTTCGAATCTGCAGTTGAATTTTTTATAGGAGATGCTTTCACATGGTATCGAAGTGTGAAATCTAATGTAACTGATTGGTCTTCACTTGTTGATTTACTCAAAAGAGACTTTTTAAATACAGATATAGATGAAGACATTTGGGAACAGATCAAGTCGAGAAAACAGAAAAGAAATGAATCAGTTGCTATTTTCATTGCTCATGTAGATACGTTATTTGGTAGATTATCTAGGGTACCTGTAGAGTCGTCTAAGGTGAAATATCTCAGGAAAAACTTATTACCAGAATACATTAGCCAATTGGCATTACATGAAATTTCCACAGTTGCTGACCTTTCAAAATTGTGTAGAAGATTGGAAGAAGCAAATATTCTTAAAGGAAAAAATAATTTAGTCACTCAAGTTGCAAATATTTCAGATAATGTACAAGACAGGAGAGTTGGCACTAATCATAATAATTGCAATAGAAATAAAAATCAAAAAAATTTCAAGAATAACTTTTCCTCCAGAACACTTAATGGTAAAGGATTTGATGGTTGTAGGAATAATAGTTCTAAGGGTGAATCTTCAACAGCTTCCACCAGTAAGACAATATCCTGTTGGAACTGTGGACTGCCTAACCACATATTTTCAGATTGCAGATCTAAAAGAAAAATGTTTTGTTTTAAATGTGGATTAGCTGACTTTAAAATTTCAAATTGTCCTAACTGCTCAAATTCAAAAAACGATTAGGGGGTAAGGCGTTGTCTGGCCGTAACTCCATACCCAAAAGGGAGGTCAAATCTCATGATGTAAAATTTAACAAATCTGACTGGAATAAATGGCTATCCACTGTTGCCACGTTTTATAAAAGTCATCAAAATTCCTACAATGAAGTTTCTCCACTTTTTATTGAAAAACCTTTAGATAATAGACCATATATTAAAGTTCGTTTATTCGATCAAGATATTACAGTTTTATTGGATACTGGAGCGAGTGTTTCCTTAGTTTGTTCAGCAGGTCTGAAAGTAATAGAAAACTTCAATCTTGCAGTAACTCATTCTTTCACAAAGAGTATTTCAACGGCTGATGGCACACAAAAGGTTGTTGAAGGTGTTGTTTATTTGCCCATTGTTGTAGACGGTGTTTGTCAAGTAATAAAAGCTTTAGTAGTTCGGCTGTGATTTTGCTAGACAATTCAATATACAGGTAGATTTTTATGGTAATAGCTGGCATGTACATAGCAATCTCAATTCATTTTCTCAAATTGGCGTAGTAAGTAAATCACAATGTTTTGTTGAGGCGAGTTTACATTCACTAGATGATCTTTCTTTAGAACAACGTGTACAAGCACAGTCTGTGATCGATTCTTATCAAGACATTAGTAGTAATGATAGATTGGGCCGTACTGATAAAATTTCCTTGAAAATTGATACTGGTAATGAACCTCCAATTCGTAAAAGACCCTATGTTATGTCACCATACATGGCAAAAATTTTGAACGATGAGCTCGATGAAATGTTGAAGTTGGGAGTGGTAGAGCCTTCACAAAGTCCATGGTGTTCACCTGTTTTGTTGATTAAAAAGAGTAATGGAGAGTACAGATTCTGTTTTGATGGTCGCCCTCTGAATGCTATCACTAAATACGATAGTTATCCGTTACCAAACGTTGAAAGAATACTAAACTCTTTGAGAGATGCAAAATATATTACTTCTTTAGATTTGAGAAAATCATTTTGGCAGATACCATTAGACCCTTCATCAAAGGAAAAAACAGCATTCAGCGTCATTGGCAGAGGCCAGTTTCAATTTGTGACCGTTCCGTTCGGTTTATGTAATGCTGCTCAGACTCAACAACGACTTGTCGATGCTATCTTCGGACCTCGTTATGAGCCTAAAATCTTCTCATATATAGACGACATAATTATCACAGGTTCCACTTTTGAAGAACATATTCAGTTGCTTAAAGAAGTGAAAGAAAAATTACAGGAGGCCAACTTAACAATAAATTTAGATAAATGTGAATTCTTCAAAACTTCCTTAAAGTTTCTTGGTTTTATTGTGGGTTCGAATTCATTGAGAACAGACCCCGACAAGGTGGCTACCATGGTAAATTATCCTCGTCCTCGAACAGTCACAGAAGTCAAAAGGTTCGTTGGAATGTGCTCATGGTACAGGAGGTTTATTAACAATTTTTCAGCTCTGTTATCTCCGATTAATGATCTTATTAAGGGTAAAAAGAAATCTCAACCTATACAGTGGAACGACTCCGCAGAAAGTTCTTTTTTAAAAATAAAACAATTATTAGTTTCGTCTCCTATTTTGTCTCAACCTGATTTTTCTAAGGAATTTATTATTCAAAGCGACGCGTCCGGTACGGGTATAGCGGGAGTTCTCACTCAAAATATAAATGGTAGTGAACGTGTGATTGCGTATGCAAGCAGAACCTTATCCCGAGCAGAAAGAAATTACTCTACTGTAGAAAGAGAACTTTTAGCAGTGATATTTTGTATTGAAAAATTCCGGCCCTATATTGAAGGTGTCCGTTTCACTTTATATACCGATAATTATTCACTTTTATGGCTTAACAACTTGAAGAATCCCTCAGGAAAATTACAAAGGTGGGCGGTCAGACTCCGACAACATACTTTCGATATTATTCATAGAAAAGGAAGCAATAATATTGTTCCTGATGCTTTGTCACGTATAATTCCAGAAAATGAAGAAATAGCGATGTATGATGTCGATGTAGAAAGGATCGATCCATGGTTCGATAATTTAAGGGAAAAAGTTTTAAAAAACCCTGATAAGTATCCTCAGTGGAAAGTTGATGATGATTTTCTGTATAAATTTTTACCTTCTAATATTCCAATTCAATCAAATATTCCCGAGTGGAAGATTTTAGTTCCTAAACCACAACGTATAGAACTCATCAAGTCATTTCACGACCCTCCTGTGTGTGGTCATTTAGGGTTTTACAAAACTTTGGGTAGGATTCAAGAGAGGTTTTATTGGCCAAAAATGAGGCACGATATTTTGAGATATATTAGATCCTGTAAGGTCTGTGGTGCACAGAAAATGCCAAACAAGGGTAGAATGGGGTTAATGGGAAAGGAAAAAATTGTTAAACAACCCTGGGAGGTCATTGGATTAGATTTAATTGGACCGTTACCGCCATCTAAGAAACGCAATAAGTGGATTTTAGTTATTTCGGACTGGTTTTCCAAGTACTCACTTTTGTTTCCTCTAAGAGATGCTAAAGCTCATCAAATTGAAAAAATCTTAGAAAATGATGTATTTCTTATGTTTGGAGTACCACGAACTATTATATGCGACAATGGAAGTCAATTATCAGGCAAAACCTTCAGAAATGTTTGTAAGAAGTATGATGTTAAAATTTGGTATAACGCTGTATACTCACCACATGTAAATTTTGTTGAGAGGAATAATCGAACCATAGAAACCGTGATACGTAGTTATGTTGACGAGCACCAAAATTGGGATATGGAAATTTACAAAATTCGTCAGGCTCTGAACACTGCTAAACACGAGGTTACAGGTTATTCACCCTCATTTTTAGTCTTTGGAAGACAACCTCCTCTTTCAGGAAAATGTTACAGTAATGCTAATCTTAATGAAGATTTCGAAATATTACCTGGTGATAGAAAAACTTATTCGGAAAATTTGCAAAATATTGGTAAAATTTATGATGAGGTTAGGGAAAAACTTCACAAAGCATACGAAAGAAATAGTAAGTCATATAACCTCCGTAAACGAGATGAATCATTTGAAGTCGGTGATCGGGTATGGCGGAGAAACAAGGTTCTCTCAAATGCAGCGAATCACTTTAGCGCTAAGCTCGCTCCTAGATATCTTCTCTCTATCGTAAAAAGGAAGTTATCTCGTTTGGTATATGAATTAACCAATGTTGATGGTAGTAATGTCGGTCGATGGCACATTAAAGACTTGAAAGCCTATACAAATTCTGAGTCCAGTGAATCTGGAGATAATTATTCTGATTCGTCCGAATAAACCTTTATAGTAATGAAATTTATCACTAAATGTTAATTTTAGTATCTGTAGATTTTGTAAATAGATTTTTGTCCCTTTCGAATAATTCGAAAACAGATCCCTTTATAGTAAATTGTATTATGAATTATGGTATTTCTCAAAACGTATTTCCTTGGCTAGTACCTTTCCGATTTTGACTTTTCCTATTTTTGACTCTCACTTATTATGACTTACCGATTGTGATCCTATAATAGGCGTGTGATACGCGTAGTTATCAGAGCCGTGTGAAATCCTGTTCAGAGCGATTTATTAAAAATTTTCTCATTCATAATTTTGAAATCATGTGACAGATATTTTCAAATTGATATTGTCATCCCATATGAATCATCCTTGATAGTATTTTTTTTATTATTTTACCAAAATAAATAGTCTATCGAGATAGACTATTTCTTTTTGGAGGGGGGTGTGTAGCATTTACATTTAAAGTTGCCTAGAGGTGAAATGCTATTTTTTTATTTCCTTGCTATGTGCATTATTCATTATGAGATTGAATTGAACAACATATAGTTTACAGCTTTATTTGTGAATTGATACAGTATCATCCATATTCACCCTGAAGAACCTACTTTCCAGTTGTACGTACAGTGTTGTAACAACCTAAGATAAGAACAAAACTCAGTTATCAATTCTTTCATTGAATGATATACTTGGGCCTACCTGTTGTTTCCTGGAAGTACACATAAATTCAGTTTATCCAGTTTCATATGCAGTCTAAACCATTTTTCTGTAAAGAAAAGTAATAGCTTTATAATTCACTCGTAGTTATAATTCATGTGTTGAATTTGTTTATTGCTATATTATTTCACTCACCTGATGTCTTATATCATGTAAATAATTGTTTATTTATGTATATAGTTGTTATCATAACCATTGATCTCAATAATCAATCTTTCCATAGTGGTATTCATTGTTTACATTTAAATCACAAGTTAGGTACATTCGAGGTTGACTCAATCTAGCTGACATCAATTTGTTTTCCGCTTTGGCTCTTGCGTCAGTCCGAAATCAACCAATCCCGTTCATCCAGAAAACATAGTGCAACCTCTACGTGTTTATGAACTTGTACTAATATCCATGGTAATCGCCCTCTCATTCTGACATGTATTGGAGAGAGACGCATGTTACACTTTTGCGCGGTAGCCGTAGGCCAAGTTTCACACACACTGAAACTGAACGTTCTAGAGTTCTGGCTAGTTTTTGTTGTTGAATGAAAAAACTGAAGATTGCCATCTTTGTGATATTGTGGAAAAATGGAGAGTCTTAGAGTATCTGTTGAGAGGATTATACCTCATAATCATCTGCTCCGTTTCTGGTATTTGATGTTATGCCTATCAGGCATAAGCAGAGTTTTCTTCGTAGAATTGCTTCAAGACCTATTATGGTGGTTTGAAATCCCTCTGGAGTCAAGAGGTATGTAAAACAAAAAACTGTTGAAAGAAAAAACGTTCTCCATCGGAACCACATGTTCAATTTCTCTGATTTAATTTAAACATGGCATGAACGAATGAAATGGGTAGTAAAATGTACCTATTTCACAGGGTCTCTCGTTTGGGGTACACAGTCGAAGCCTCCTGGTCCCCAGTCTCATTTTTCACCGCAGAAGGCAGCAGAATTTGATGGATTATCGTCTTGCTGGGCCCCCTTCAGTCGCTGTACCTATTTTCATTTGATGTCCTTTCAGTGTTGAGCTGTTTCAGTCGCTGGGGTGTTCCAGTCGCTGACACGTCGAGTTGCTGAGTCCCTATGGTTTTGAGCCCGTGCGCTGTTAATTCTACTTCATTCCAATCATTCCTGATTCTAGATTTCGTCTGAGTCCTCCATCTAGATAACCGAATAACATATACCCATCTGAATGTCACCACTACCACGTGAAGATTATTGAGGTCAGTTTCACCTAGTTATAAGTATGTTCTGAAGTTATTTTTCATATGAGTATTATCAGCTGATTGAAACACAATCATTCTCTTATTTTCATATATTACATTGTTCTTATAAGATGATATCATCCAGCCGGTTGAAAATCAAACAGTTTAAAATCTGATCAGTATCAGAAATTCGTAGATACTCTGTAACTCATTGTATATACTCATCAAATTGTATTTTTCATATATTCGGGTTATTATCATTAAACTTTTATTGGGTATTTCAAACTTTTATTTCAATACTCTCTGTCATTACTCAATTGGTTTCTGAGTTCCTCAACATCAAAAATTCCAGTGGCGCTCCGTGGCATTTGACCATCAAAATAATAATAATATCATGTTATATAAATTGAACCCATGACCCAGTGCCGCCTGACGAAGAGCTGCCGTTAGCTTGTGCGGTTGTATAATATATTTTATACGCTACAATCTTTGAACACAAATAATTGAAAATCTCAGGAAGGAGCATGCGAATAAAAAAGTATATGGTTTTTAAGTAGAATACTTGTATTTATAAGGGAATAATTATGAGCAATTAAATTTTAAAAATTTTAAAACTTTTTATTCGTTGTAAACAATATCATGCCACCATCGAGTCTGTGAGATCAACTGTCATGGCATCAGAAACCAGAGTGGGGATGGAGTGAGAGAGGTAGATAGAAAAAAAGTGGGAGAGGAATGGAAACGTAGAGGGGAATATAGGCATCACGTAGCTGCACGCATTAAACTTTATCAATGAATTTTTATCATTTCGGCTTGTGGAAATGTTCAGATTATATATTGTTTGCAATTCTTGAATCATTCCCTCCAAAATAACAATAAAATTAGTCACGCTCGAGAATGTCAAGATGAAGTTTTTTTATACAATTTTGTAGCCCTCCTACTTCTTCAGGTCACTCTCGAATTGTCGGATTAGTAGAATATACACGTTTCAGGATGAAACTAACTGACGCGCTCGATAATTTCAGATGATCATTTTTTTTACTAATCTGATCCTTTATCCTTGAAGGGCGGCCATATATATAGGGCTCATATATGGTGGAAGTACTCAACTGGGTACAAGGTATCCCCCTGTATATTAATCTGCCGCGCTTTAGTAAATCTCGAAATCCCCGCTTGGGCTTCCCTATTATAAACTCAAGTCGTTGCAACTGTCTAGTGGAGTGCACAAGGAATTCATGATTCGCGCAAAAAGTACTAATTATTGATTCCGTGTAGTTCAACTGTGATAACACTTAGAAAAAGCACTCAGTTGGCTTTGGGGCATCTAGCTGTATGTATCTCAGTGAAGGAATATTTGTTGGTCGAATACTAAATTCCTACAAGAATGGGAAGGCTGGCAAGTTCTAAGAGTGGATTGCAAAAAAAGACACTTTATATGAGTGGGAGGCGGCATAATAGAAAGCTTGCTCAAAAAAGATGCAAATTAAGAAAGTGAGTATGAATTTTTTTTTATTACACGTTTACGAAGGGGATAATTACTCTGTTTTTTCTTCGTTTTCAAAGCCAGTTATCAAATTCCGCAATGCGGCTAAAACAGAAATTTATAAGTGATTCCTTCGTTTCTGAAAAGCATATGATAACAATTTTTGTAATTGTCATGCTATCATATTATCAATCGAGTAATAATAAGATTGCAACAAAAATATTGAAAAGAAGGTTACTTCTGATTTCGTATGTTTATATAATATTTGATACACCGACAAAGGGGAAAATTATTACTCTGTAATTTTCAAGGCAGTTACCAATCACCACAATGTTTTTGATCGAAGTGATAACAATTTTTTGTATAATGTAACATTTTTTGAAAACTCTATTCATGTTATCATAATTATTAATGGATTGATAATTGGATCGCAACAAAAATATTGGAAATTTTTGTTGGTCATTTCTGATTTTGAATTTTTAAATATAAGGAATAAAGGCCGTGTTGAAAAAATCATTGACAATTATTATGAAATGATGAAAACTGATGATATACCCTTACCATCGACAAGTACATCAAATGAAAACTACAGGTATGATTACTTGGGGAACTTTTTCTGTACAGATCTTTATAATGATATCATTACTAGGTTCAATGAAAGACAGTCAGAGAGTAAGAATGAAAAAAAAATATGATTCAGCGACAATTGAAAATTATAGACATATAACTTTGAAAACTCCATCTGTGCAGATTTTTATCATGATTTGGTTTGTTTCTAGATCCAGTGAAATACAATTAGAAGGTAGGCGTCTGATAGACATCGATTATTTTCTGAAAGGTGTTGCTAGTATTTCCGAACATCCTTTATTTATGAAATTAAGATTAATTCAATAAATTTTGATACCCGAAAGTAAAATGTGTGTGTCTGTGATTGTTTCATTCGATTCAAATAAGACCCGCCCATCAAATTCTGAAAGATTTGTAGGTTAATGCAACTCTATAATATTTCACAGATAAGGAACACCCTTGAGTATTTATCAAATGCTAGTTATATTTCAATACATTTCATTATTTTTATTTATTTTTCATTATTTTTATTTATTTTTCATTATACTAAGTTGATTTGATCCCTTTCATGAATTTTCCTTTCCACGCCAATGCGTTCATGTTTACTTCAAATTCTAATTTCCATGTGGTTATTTTTTGACTCTTTTCGCGAAGAGAGTTGAAGAGATTTACGGACATACCAAGTTCTCTAAAAAGATCGAGTGCGCCGCGTCGCGTCGCCTTATTCGAACAGAGATTGCCCATCAATTCATATGTAATGCTGCATCTTATATCACCGCGTCTACTGACTATTTTGTTCAGTGATTTACTCAAACTTGCTGATTGTAGTTTGCCGATTAAAGTGCATTATTCCTATTATTGGATAGCATGGAAAACACCATAGTCTGGAGAAGAGACTGAAAATTTCTTCACTCTCTCGATATTATTATTTTGATACGGTCCACTCAGTTAACCATATTTTGAGCTAATACAAAACAGATGCTATATTGATGCTGGATAACAAGGCCATTAGTATGTTTAAAGAAATACGTAAATACCACGAGAGCTAACGTTGCAGGTCAGAGTGTTCTGTTGGATATTCAGTATCCGAGGATACCGTTGATCGTCAGTCGCATGGAATCAACTTGTTGAGAAACTTCAAGTTCACAGCACGTACATTATCCGCTATAGCTCAAGGCTGCACCTACGTGTGAAACTAACTGATCTGACACCTGTGTGACATTGACATCTCCGAGATGTAATAATGAGAGCACACTTGTAATATCATTCGATTACATCAATGCGATATCTGCTAGACATAATGATGATACGTAACAATTGAGATATCAAGGGGACATTTTATTCGAGAGGTTTAAGGAACATTAAGTATGTAACATAGCGAATATGTCGAATTCAAGCACCAAATCCAGCTTAACTGTTGATTGTCCTACATTCATTTGATTACAAGTCTGAAATAAGTCAAGTAACAGCTTGTCAATTACTTTTTTGCACGGAAATGATCACGAATTGCGCAGTACGGAACAGCAGCCATTTGAGCTCTACTGTAAGTTTAGTGCGCAACCGGGTGCATATAATTTCCGTGACAAGTTGGATTGGTAAGCTGTGGTTTCATACTTATATGAACTTTATAGCGTGATCTGCAGAATCATGTACCACGTTTGTCAAGTTGATAGAGTGGGAGTGCATTTTCAAGCCCTGAAGAGTAGGGAAGAGCAAGAAATTTTAGATGGTAGGTACTAGTCATGTGTTTTCAAAGTAGTCTGTTCAAGTGAAGCTTATTATGTATTACTGATATATTCCATATGAAAATTGAATCAATTAGATAGTAAACATAGAAATATTTACACAAAGCAGAATAGAGAGCTATTTGTTGAGTGAACTTTTTTTCACAAACAGCTGTCATTTTTGCTTTGTGTGAATATTCCTATGTTTGCTACCTAATTGAGCAAGAAAAAGTGATTTCTATGTAGCCCAGGGTTCGTCGTCGCCATATAAGCAGGGGAGTAGCTGTTTTAGAAGGAGGTTTCATCAAAATCAAACTGTGATTATTAATTTGTGTTAGGACAGATATATGGTTTTTTGGCATATTTTTCGTTGAGGAATGTGAAACTTTTTGATGACGTGTTTTTTATAATTCGTATCTTCTAATAATGGACTGTATTATTTTTGAATATATCTTCATTTTCAATTTTCATTTGATCACGACAATGGACGGTTTTCCGCGAATTTCAGGCCACTGTGATAACGCAAAGATCATACTGTGGTTACATCGAGAAATACATATCGCACATATCCTTGCGACTTGACATGTGACACTTTCGCGATATCTTGGGGATGTATTTGTGATTGCTACCCCAGCAATGGTCGATACCGTATGAGGATTTCACCACAAACAATTCTCATCCACACGAAAAAACAGAAAAACTGCCATGTTTTCCCATCCACATGAAAAAACAGAAAAACTGCCATGATTTTGGAAAAAAATTCAAACGATCGACTCTTTCACATAAAAATAGTTCAAAATGTTTTTTCCGTTAACCAGCTGACAAACGTCAGCCCTCAGAAGTCGAAATTTGTGCGAGCAATGGATCAATGAGGCCTTACCTCTTAACGTGTGGATCGCAGCACGGTGGCCTGGCGGGAAATTATCTTCCGTTTGTATTTACTGTTGCTTTACAGGCGTACGTGCTTACCGCTACACTACCGATACCACAAAGGAACTTGACTATCTGCGTATGTATCGTTTTATGTTTGTTACACTAGGAATATACTTTTTCTTTTTTGGTTACATATAGAAGAGCGAATAGTGGAAGGGGACCTATGTCGCCAACTATTCGATGATAACTCATGAATTCTTCGTCAACAACCCAGTAAGCAAACCTTCGGATGCATCGAATAGCCCTGTATCAATCACATACATATAGTCTAGAAATAGCAAAATGTAAAAATTATATAATTGGTGACAACGGGCATATTTCTTCCAGCCCGCTTTTCAGTTTTTAGTTGAAAACTATTTATAATATGAGTTATCAATGGTTAACAGACGAAGTTTATATCGGAAACCAAGAAAAACCTTCTAAGGTAGTTCTTAATACTACCTCATGAATAACTAACCCTAGATTAAGTATAAGTTTTCTTCCCTAGTGCAATTAATATCAGTTTGGTGTTAGGGTAATTATTCTGAACAAAGAGTTTTGACTTTTTCACCAATATAGCACCCATTAAAAATATAGTTTTGAAATGTTACAAAGGTATATCAAAACAGGAAAAAATAACAAACAATTTTGCAAAATTTCGGTTTTTCTAGCATTTTCAAAACTGTGTTTCTACTCTATTTTCTGGAGAAAGTATTCAAAAATTCTCAAATCTGTTGAAGGGAGTCTATTGATTCATGACTGTTTCAGGCCAGGAAGTCCTTAAGGTGTCTAAATTGGATAAATTCTGTATATTTTGATAGATTGAATTTTTCCTATATTTGATTACCTTATATTCAATTATTTTATGAATTCACTTCGAAAAATTGGACGAAAATGTTTTTGAATTCAATGACTATATTTGTAAATTTGTATTTATAAATTAGTCCCAGAACAGTAGTGAATACGAAAATGTCCACAATTATAGTTTTATAAGGAAGGAGCAGGCAACAGAAATAGAGCTCAGGAGAAATTGACATAATGCTGGTTTGCATATGTCAGTTTTCGATGTGATACAGCAAGAGTGCCGGTCATCCATCGGGACATGCGGTGCTTTTGTAACACAATCCAGTATAATCCGTTTAAACAGAGCAGACGATCTAGTTGACGTATAAACGCCCAGATGTTTCGTTTCGAATGCGCCGAATTCAAAGTTGTATTGTGGGATAAACAATATCCAATTATTGTGACAACGTAAGTTCTTCACCTTGGGATATTTTCTCTGAGTGAATTGAATCTCTGATCGTATAATTTCGAAAAGTTTTTTGATTTTCTAACATCAGAACTGCCGTAAACTTCCGCATTTTTTGACAAATCTCATTACTGTTTTTTTCTCCTCTAGGTTCGAAAGAAATATCTATCACATTCAGTGAAAATCTCCTGAACCAAGTGGGAAAAAAAATCCTGGAAATGAAGATGTTTCACAGGTCTCCAGACTCAAAAACGGGCGGAAAAGTGTCACTCAATGTTTCAGGGGAGTGAGCGAACTTGTTGGATCATCGAGGAGACGAATTGTTTTTTACTCGATGGAATCCAACAATATTAACATAAATCACAAAAATATGAAAGTAACACCATTTCTGAACATGCTATCACCTGGATGACCTATATTTTGCCCTTCTGCTGTGCCATATATTTTTAATATTATTTATTAATATATTATATAATATATATATATATATATATATATATATATATATATATATATATATATATATATATATATATATATATATATATATAATAACGATTTCGTGACTGGTTCGAGTATAGGTCTTGTTATAGTGAGGTTGCAGTCGAAAAAGGGGGCTAAATTTACAAAGAAAACTCTTTGTTATCTGTCGAGCTTTCGGTAATGTTTATTACCTCCTTCGGGACAACTATAAAATGGTTGATTACAATATATATAAGTTATTTTATAAATAGAGTACTTACCAACGTGAGATTGAAATGGAGTTGGGTCAGAATAAACATAAACGTAAAATATATGAATGAAATGAAATGACAAGTTTACTCAATCAAGGCGGAAAATTTTGATTTACGGGTGTTATATTTTTTTCGTTAAAAAGTAATAAATGAGTATATATCTGACTGAGGTTATTCAAATCGGTTCGTTTATTCATAGAACGTTGTTCTTTATGAATATGAACCATTCCTAAAAATATTCTTTTCGAAAGATTCTTCTCTGTGTCCAAGATTTCAGTATTCTCGTAATCCATTCGATGATCATTACGATTCACATGTTCTGATAAGGCACACGAATTGATGTTTTTTCTACAATCGCTTCTGTGTGAAATTATGCGACTACTGAGATTCCTAGCTGTTTGACCAATATACCTCTGATTACAATCTAGACAGGGAATTTTATAAACAATATTAGATTTCTGTTTTTTCAAGATTGAAGATTCAACTTTGGAATGTGAGATAGAAATGGTATTTATGAATTCCTTCGTGATTTTAATGTTTTCATTCTTCAGAACATTGATTAATTTAGGAGTGAGTTCATGGATGAATGGTAGAGATCTGAATATGGTGGTATGTGACGGGTTAGGAATTATGTTCGTGATACGTGATTGATTATCATTGGAAAATAGTAAATTATTAATGATATATTTGGGATAAGAATTTTCTAGCAAAATATCACGTAATTCTATCGAGCAATTTTGGCGTATGCTGGGATGACTTAATTTAACGACTCTACTTTTAAGCGAAGTGACCATATTTATATTCATTTCATAGGGGTGATATGAATGGAAGTTACGAAAACGATTACTACATATCGGTTTTCTATACCATCTGGTGATTATTTTGTTTTCCTCAATTCTAATCAGTTTCATATCGAAGTATGGTATACAATTGTCTACCTCTTCTTCGACAGTGAATTGAATATTGACATCATGAGAATTGAACAAACTCAAAACATCGTTTATTCTATCGGAAGGTAGTGAAAGAATCAAATCATCCACATATCTTTTCACAAAAGGAACATTGAAAGTGTGCCAAATATTTGTTTATAAAATTTGTTTTCGAAAACGAAATATGTAGAATCAAAAATGAAATCAAATAATTTGAAAAAAGTTGATTCGTCTAAATTACAAAAGTTTTCTAGAAATACCCACTTTTTTCGCTACAATTTTTAACAGTTGCGAGAGGTGAATTTGTAAATAAGGAAACCACATCTGAGCTGATGATGACATAATTAAATGGTAGTTGGTATTCATTAATGAATTTACTGAATGAAAAAGAGTCTCTGATAAAATAGGGATTATTATCATTCTCATAAGCCCGTGAAAGTATATTGGTTGAGAAACTAGCCAATCTACTGTTAGAGGCATCAATAGATGCTACTATTGGTCTCATTGCTAAATTCGGTTTGTGAATCTTGGGAAGTGAATAGAAACGGGATGCTGAGGAATTGTAAATCGTAAGTGATTTAGCTGTAGGAATATCGATAATCTCAGAATTTTTTAAAATAGAAACCCATTTGTTTGCTTTCTGTAGTGTAGTGTGCAAGTTGGATCAGATTTAATTTCAGTGTAATATTTCTTATCAAGTTGTGTTTGGCACTTATCAATGTAATCTTTTTTATACATAACTACAGATACATTACCTTTGTCACTATTTATCAAAACGATTTCTGGATGATCTTTCAGATATCTATTGGATTTATAGAGTAATTCATTGAAAACGTGTTTGTTGTTATGATTTTTATGGACAAAGTTTGTTATTATATTGGTGAATTGAGATCTGAATAAATTTCTCTTCACTGAATCAACATTTTCTATAATAAATTCGAGATCAGATAATGAAAATGGGATATGAATATGATCAGTAGGTACTTGGAGAGATACTGAACTTTGGTCCCAGTGAAAGAAAATTTTGACTATCAAGTGGTATAACAACATCAGTCAAGTTTTTGAACCATTTTTGTTGGAATTTGATTCTGAGAAAATTATTACTTTTCAACTCAGTGATTTCATTGATATTGGTTTGTTTGATTTTATGGAAGAGTCGGTTATTGTATTTGATAATGAGAATCCGTTCGAATTCGATAATGAGATAATATGGTAAAGACGATAATAACGAAACTTTGATTTTTTCATATTCCTCTTCATTTTTTGATATATCACACATTGTGATCTGAATTCCTAAATTCAAAAGTTCACGCCTCAATTTGAAATTGAAGTTATTAATCTGGTGTCCAGTTCTCCCTCCTTGGTGGTTAATTAAACTTGTAATATTCCGTATTCTATTCGAAATAAGTTTAGGAAATAAGTCCATTTGTCTGCATTTCAACAAAAATATTCTTCTGTTCCGTAATGATGCCAATTCGGTGTTCGTTTTAGCCCAGCGTTTGAAAAGAATTACGATAGTCGCTCCATATTGTCGATGGATATCCTGGTAAAACCCCATCCTTGTAATGGAATAACGATTCCGTGACTGGTTCGAGTATAGGTCTTGTTATAGTGAGGTTGCAGTCAAAAAAGGGGGCTAAATTTACAAAGAAAACTCTTTGTTATCTGTCGAGCTTTCGGTAATGTTTATTACCTTCTTCACGACAACTATAAAATGGTTGATTACAATATATATAAGTTATTTTATAAATGGAGTACTTACTAACGTGAAATTGAAATGGAATTGGATCGGAACAAACAGAAAATACATGAATGAAATTAAATGACAATGACAAGTTTACTCAATCAAGGCGGAAAATTTTGACAGAACACGGAATGAAACCCGAAAACACAATTCATCATATATATATATATATATATATATATATATATATATATATATATATATATATATATATATATATATATATATATATATATATATATATATATATATATATATATATATATATATATATATATATATATATATATTTGAGTGCATTTCTTTAATGCCCCCCCGTTTTTATTTTTTAACCGGGGCAACACAGAAGAATAAATTTAACTTGGAATAATGGAATAGATGCATGAATGCTATATTTCGGAGTAAAATTGACAGATGAAAATTCCAAGATGGTGATTGGGCGCAATCTGGAAAAAAAATCGAATGAAAAGGGGAGTGTTGTGATACATCATTTTGGAGCTCCTGACGAATACCATACAACCTTACTATATGAATATAACACCGTCACCTACTACAAAATGACGGAAAATTCAATAATTGCCTGAACACATCGACGATTCACTTTATACTTTGAGAAAATAAGCTGAGATCAGAAGATGCTCGAAATGGTTGCCTCAAACGTCTTGACATGAGAATTGCCTATCCGACGTTCCACGGAGAACATTTTCAAAGACAGCAGAATCGATATCTCTACAAATATTTATTATATTATTATATTTTCTGCCGTATATTCAATAATGAAGTGGCTTTAGTTTCGTAAGTACACCTTTCGCTATAAATAACCCATCAAAAAAGTCTAAAGGTGTCTGGCAAGCGGGCTGGCTATTCCTTAGGACTTCGACGGCCAATCCACCGACCATGGAAAGTATCATCCAAAAAGTTTCTTACTCATTTGGAGTAATGTGGTGCTCCATCTAGTTGGAATAATAATATCCATATCGGATTCATTAGGATTCACTTCGACAAGTTCGATGATTAGAGGATCAACAGTAGTTTCCAGCATATTCAAATAAAATTTCCCTGTTGAATTTTGTTCAATTAACCATTTTGGAGATAGTTTACATGGTACCTATCTACTTGCAAAATCGAAAACTGAATGAGAATATTGGAAGTTAACAAAGATGTTCGTTGTCGTACTAACATTTCTGTCTTTTAGGATATGAGTATAATTTTCCTTATCCCCAATTATATTATACCAAGGTAGTCCTAAGTAAGAATGATGGACAACGAACTGATCGATGAGCTAAAAATCACAGAATCACAGTAGATTTGGAGATCATATCTCATATCAATCTCTCTCTCTCTTTATATATATATAAACTATTTCGCCCGTGTCGGCTATTTGTTTATATTTTCAAAGTTGGTGTTAATCGAAATATATCAATTTGTGACTATTGGTGTGGTTTATTCTTCGGGGAGAAAGTTGGAAGAACCATCGCCGATCAAGAAAAAGGGCCATTTTCAGCAGAAAAATCAAGCAGCTGTTGAACCACCTATACTCATCGGAAGTCAGGTCACTGGTGAGTCGTTCTTGCAATTGTCACATTAATATTTTCACAAGCTTTCCGGGAAATCAAGGAAAAAATATTCAATTTATGTTGATTACGTTCACTTTCCAACCACATAAGGTTCTAGTGATCCAACATTGGTCCTTCGAGCCGGATTATATCGGAGTTGAGTTCATTTTTTTCCAGATTTTCTGAAAATTTTCCTTTTTAGATTTTTTTTATTCAACTCCAAATTCTCCGCTGCTTGGAACAATAAACCGATCATTATTTGTGTCTACCTACTATTCATGAGTAATTTCTCTATGAAATTATTATATATATAATATCGTAATATTATAATTTTCCTACCATCTTTAAAATTTTATTCATTCGTTCATTAGCCGATCGGGTGACTACTGATAAGTATCTTAAAAACTTTTAAAAAGTACAATGTGCCGAATTGGATGAAATACGCGATGAATTTCTGGAACAGCAAACTAGCCTTGTCAACACTCTTTTAATAGAACCTACAGCCGATTTTGACAGTGAGAACATGATTCGCGAGGGCTTTCTGAGCGATTATTATTTTATTGAAGCTGTTTCGAATCGGATTATGTTAACGGCACTCAGATTGCTTTAAACTCTACAATGTAATGTACCGCTGCCTAACCAGAGCTCATGCTGGTCTGTACCTCGTATAGATTTAGACAAATTCAACGCACTTGTACATAATAATCCTTACATAGTGATCCCTTGTCTACGGTACGACAGCTCCATATCACTGATGAAAATTATCTCATAGCTTAAAATAAACTCAATAATAGATATTCAAATAAGAGACTGCGTGCTCAGGGTCTCTGGACCGAACTTGAGGCTCCAAGAGTCAATTCCGAAAATGTTGAAAGCCTCTGAAAACTTCTCGATACTTACTCTGAAACCTTGGATGAACTCAAGCAGATGCATTTTCCTGTTGAGTCTTGGAATTTTTCACTTGTGATGATGATGTTGAGGTGTCTTGATTACGCAATCGTTACTCAATTCGAAATGTAACACGGTTCCACGGAGATTCCAATTCTTAAGAAACTAATTGAATTTTTGGATAAGCATTGTCTAGCAATTGATACACTTGCTTTTTCACTAAATCAGATGAAACCTACCCGTAACAATAATAATTTCAATACGTTTTCTAGTAAGTCACAATCAACTGAGAATTCCGGAAATAGTTCTCGCACTTCATCATTTTATGTTATTCATTCTGTATCAGATAATTTCTGCATTCTCTGCAAGGAAAATCATTCGATATCGATGTAATACGTTTATCGCTAAGTCTACAGACGATTAAAGATATAAATTTTGCCGCTCGTCTCACTTGTGATCCTGAAGAAACCAAGTTTCAAAGAATAATTTGGAGATTCCATCCTGATGAACTTATTCAGGATAACATGCTTACTACTGTCGTTTACGGTGTCTCCAGCTCTCAATACCTTGCTCTCAGGGTTTTACGTCAATTGGCCCAGGATGAAAGGAAAGAATTCCCCCTTGCGGCAGAAAATATTCTCCATTCATCTTATGTTGAAGAGATTTTGTGTGTGGCGCATCCACTTATGAGGAAGCTCGTTCCTTCGTCTTTCAACTTATACTGGACTAATGAAACGTGGAGGTTTTGAACTCACAAAATGGTTCAGCAATGAACCATCATTACATTCCGATCTGTCACCGTCGCATTTGGCAACCAAGCCCATATTTTTTCATTTCGAGCAAGAAAATACTTTCTTGGTTTACAGTGGAATACCTGGTTGGATTCGTTTTCTTCTTCTGTTGATCCTTCTATCAGTAAATCATGCACTAATAGGATGCTCTTTGAATTAGCGAGAATTTATGACCCATTAGGTTTTTTGACACCGATAACTTTTTTACCAAATATCTAATTCAGAGGCTATGGATTTCCGGTGTTGGATGGGATGAAAATCCAAGTCCAGACATGATCCGGGTTTGGAATCAGTATAAAATTGAATTGAAAATCATACAGGAAACTGTAATATATTTTTGTACATACTACTTGAACTATAAAATAAAATATACTGATCACATTATCACATATTGATTTTATTTGGTGTAAATATATCACATATTAATCATTCCAATGTACACTATGATCTCCTTGAATTTATTGTACGTTTGGAGAAATTTCACATAGTCTGGCAATCCGTTGAAAGTCTCAATACATTTACTCATAGGGCTGTTTAAACCTATATTCGTTCCGACAGAATTTAAATAATAACCATTTTGCATTCTAGTATTGTATAGATGTCTATCAGTCACTAAAACTAACTGTAAATTAAAGAGCTCCTCAGAGAAAATCCGGAAGCGCCCCCCAGTGCACGGACGCGGGCTGGTTCCAAGGACGAGTCAAACTGGTATCGTGCGCTGATCAGAGATACGCAGATCTGTACGAGAAAGTGATCTCAAAAGTTGTCGAAGTCTGGCCAGGGTCAAGACTAGAGGCTGTATCACAGGTGAATATCCCGCGCAGACCGAGGTCAGAGACCTGGCTCCGGCAGAGCCATCAGACCCTGCAGAAATTATTGAATTTCTGCAACTCAGCAACCCCAGCCTCCCAACCCACGACTGGAGGGTGGCAAAGGTTGGCGAAGAAAAGGAAGGAAGATGAGAGGTTGTTGTCATCTTGATCAACGAGTCGGTGGCCCCCATCTTGGAAAACAAGGGGGTGGTCCACTATGGGCTCGGGTCGGTGAAGCTCCTCATCTACAACGCAGACGCCAAAACCACCACATCCCAAGAGGGGAAGATGGCGACGACGTCTGACGATGTCGCATCCGACGGCGGCGAAAGCGGCGTCTCAGAGGCTGCGTCAATGCTGCGTCGGCTCAAAAATATGGGAGAATATGAGCTGCTGAACTCATCTGGCGGAGAAGCTAATGCTGTCGCTGATGAAGCTCCTGCAGATAAATCTTCTCCATAGTAAAGCAGCATCAGCAGCACTTCTCCTCCGCTTAGCTAAAAACGGCGAGATCATTTTAGTCCAAGAACCCTGGGTGCACAAACAGAGGGTCTGCGGACTTCAACTTGACACGGTCGTCATATACATAAAACATAAAGAGCCACCTAGAGCATGTTTTCTTGTTAACAGGAAATATAGTTCTTTTACCTTACCAAATTTTTCTGACAGGGACAACGTATGCATCGCGGTGCAACTAGGTCCAGTTCATATATGGTTCATGTCATCATACATGGCGCATGATGCAGAACCTCCACCAGGACCGCTACAAGCAGCCCTATTGGAGGCAGCGAGTCAGTGGAAACTGCCCTCCACACGCTAGTACTAGAAGTTGAAAAGTCTTTGAACTGCAACGAATACTCACTGATAGCCTTCTCAGATATCGAGGGGGCATTCAACTCCCAGTGCTGTTACAGGGGAAATGGAAAATCTGAGAATCGACAAACCAATTGGACGGAGTTATGCAGAAAGCTACCAACTCACAATATAACTGTGGCAACCAGTAATGTGAATCAAATTTTACCTTAGGTAGTTTTGGAGATTTGGAAAAACAAATTATGAGCCCATGCATCATGAATGTAAAATAGACATTAGAAGTGACAGTTAGAAAAAGTCAAGAGAAGATTAGACATAATTTTTCCTTGCTGTAGGTACAGTTATATTGATAAATAAACAACTTCTTGTGATTGAGTTGTATCATAACCCACATTGGTGACCCCGACGTGATTTTTGTAAAAGGATATGGCAGAACTAACACCAGAACAAAGTGCATTTTTGGCTGCAGCCGGCGATACCTTCAGTAAGGAACAGAAAGAATCCATCTTGGCAATTTTACGCGGTGAGACTTTACAAAATGGGAACTCATCAGCCTCGTTTTCAACAGTAGAACAACAACCAGCAGGTAATATCAGCACAGTGTCGTTCCGTGCTCCAGTATTCATTCCCAATCATCCAGATCTATGGTTTTTTCAGTTAGAGAGGTGCTTCAAGAATGCGCATATACGATCGGACGTCACTAAATTCGATCACACCATTGCAGCACTATCACCAAACATGATAATTGAAGTGAGAGATATCATAACAAACCCTCCAGAAATCAATCAATATGAAACCTTAAAGAAACAGGTCATCAGACGCTTCGGCTCATCGGCAGAAGAAAAATTGCGATGTTTCCTCGATAAGGAGGAGTTGGGAGACCGAAAACCATCCCAATTTCTAGGCGTCCTTGAAAATTATGTAGATGGAGGTGTGAGCGAAGACGTATTGCGGACCTCATGGTCAAGTCGATTCCCACGTGAAGTGCAGATGGCCGTTGCAGCACATAAAGAAAAGGACCTAGACACTGTAGCGGAGTTAGCCGATACGTTAATGGATTTTTCCAGAAAGCAAATTTACAGTGTAACTAACAGATCAGACAATGACCTATCAACTAAAATAGAGGCATTAGAGGCAAAAATTGAAGCACTCTCGAAGAATCAATATCGAAGCTATAAACCTAGATTTCGTCCACGTTCAAATTCACGAAATCACTCAACAGGTCGTGACCAAAACGAATGTGTTGGTATCACTGGCGTTTCGGCAATAAAGCTGATAAGTGCAATTTCAAAAAAGGAGCGGAAAACTAGCTGGGCAATCATTACTGACGGCTAATGATCCCAGCCCGATTTCGTGCCGTCTATTCGTCACAGATCGACGTACAAAAAAGCAGTTTCTCATTGACACCGGTGCCGATCTATGTATCCACCCACGAACTTACATAGGCGGCCGAATTCCCAAGTCTGATTATGAGTTGTCCGCTGCAAACAATTCGATCACCGCAACTTACGGAACGAAGACATTGGTATTAGATTTTGGACTACGACGCGAGTTCGAATGGCGATTCGTGATTGCAGATGTAGCACGACCTATTATCGGTGCAGACTTTCTATCATATTTTGGGCTGTTAGTTGACATTCGCAACGGTCAATTGCACGACTCAACAACGCAATTGGCAACTATGGGCCAGCTGACACGATGCACAGTGAATAGTATAAAAACCGTTACTGGATCTTCGCAG
This sequence comes from Zygogramma bicolorata, assembly GCA_032362365.1. NCBI lineage: Eukaryota > Metazoa > Arthropoda > Insecta > Coleoptera > Chrysomelidae > Zygogramma > Zygogramma bicolorata. The sequence goes on from JAVJAQ010002478.1 coordinate 121,106, forward strand.
TATCACAGAATATTACAAGATTTCCCAGAACTTACAAGACCAGACGGAATTTTTCGCCCTAGAAAACACAACACACAACATGTTATAGCAGTCACACCTGGTCCACCTGTATCCTGTAAACCTCGACGTTTGGCTCCTGACAAATTGAAAATTGCAAAAGAAGAATTCCATCAACTTGTGAGATTGGGCATTGCGCGACTATCCAAAAGTCCATGGGCATCACCTCTACATCTGGTACCCAAGAAAGACAACGCCTGGAGACCATGTGGTGATTATCGCGCATTGAACGCGAGGACAATTCCTGACAAATATCCGGTGAGGCACATTCAAGATTTCACACATGCTCTTCGGGACAAGAAGATATTTTCCACGATAGACTTGACCCGAGCATACAATCAAATTCCGGTGGCAGAACAGGATATCCCGAAAACTGCCATCACGACTCCATTTGGATTGTTCGAATTTATGTTTATGAGTTTTGGCCAACGGAATTCAGCGCAAACCTTTCAACGATTTATCGATGAAGTCCTTCAAGGTTTGGATTACTGTTTTGGATACATCGACGATATTCTCATTGCATCCGCAACACCAGAAGAACATACGAAACATTTGCGGGAAGTTTTCCAGAGATTACAAAACTACGGTCTTCTTATCAACACATCAAAATGCAGGTTTGGTCAATCGCAAGTGGTTTTTCTAGGACATCTAGTATCGGCAGAGGGAAGTAAACCATTGCCAGAGAAAGTTGAGGCCATCAAAAACTTTCCACAACCAAGGACCGCTAAGGAGTTACGGCGATTCCAAGGTATGATAAACTTTTACAGAAGATTTATACCTGGCGCAGCACAGCAACAAGAAGCGCTGTCGAATGCTACACTTTTAGCACATCCCAAAGATGGGGCAACTCTTTCCATTGTCGCCGATGCATCCGACACTCACACTGGAGCCGTTTGTCAACAACTAGTCGGAAACGCATGGGAACCACTGGCCTTCTATTCAAAAAAATTGAGTTCTGCTGAAAAAAAATATGGTGCATATGATCGCGAGCTATTGGCAATATATCGCGCAATCAAATACTTCAGATTCATGGTAGAAGCTAGAACTTTTATCGTATACACGGACCACAAACCATTGGTGTATGCATTCCAACAAAAATCAGAAAAATGTACACCGAGACAATTTAGGTACCTGGATTTCATCGGCCAATTCACCACGGATATTCGCCATGTGTCAGGCAAAGATAACGTTGTCGCCGACGCTCTCTCACGAGTCGACGAAATTTCGACAACCATCAACTATGAGCAATTGGCAAGAGCACAAGAATCTGATGAGGAACTACAAGAATTTCTGAATAAAGAGTACTGGACTGGTGCTCAGGAAAATCAACATTCCTGGTACAAGTGTCGAGTTGTATTGTGATGTATCAACACAAACAGCTAGGCCTTTCATCACAAAACAATTCCGAAAAGCAGATTTCAATACTGTTCACCAGTTATCACACCCTGGTATCCGAGCTACAACAAAGATGGCGGTAAAAAAGTTTGTTTGGCCCTCCATCAAATCTGATATTAAAAAACTAGCAAGAACGTGTGTACCATGTCAACAAGGCAAAATCACCCGACATGTTTCATCCCCACTTGGATCATTTGCAGAACCAAGTAGACGTTTTGAACATGTTCATTTAGATATTGCTATTCTTCCTGTCTCAGAAGGTTACCGATACTATTTGACTTGCATCGACAGATTTACGAGATGGCCCGAGGCTTTTCCGATGCATGACCTAGAAGCGCAGACAGTGGCGCGTGTTTTCTTTGAAGGGTGGATATCCAGATTCGGAACGCCACTTAGAATAACAACAGATCAAGGACGTCAATTTGAATCACATTTATTCAAAGAGTTGTGCAGGTTGACCGGATCTACGCACTGGCGAACAACAGCATATCATCCTCAGGCGAACGGGTTGGATGAACGGCTAAATCGTCAGTTGAAAGCAGCCATCCGTTGCCATCAAAATGAACGTTGGTCCAGTATTTCACCTGCAATTTTGTTAGGCATCCGTACTGCTTGGAAGGATGATTGCAGAACTAGTATATGGTGAACCACTTCGAATTTCTGGACAATTCTTCGGACGTATTGCACAGGAGAAAGAAGATACATCGGAATTCGCCAAGAACCTGAGGCAGCAGTTCGAAAGCATCAGACCAGTGGTGACATCTTGTCATGATAGCCAACGATGTATCTTCGTTTTCAAAAGATTTGGCAACAACAACGCACGTTTTCCTGCGACGGGACCGGCCAGGAAATTCATTGAATCAGCCGTACGAAGGCCCATTTGAAGTAGTGGAAAGAGGTAAAAAGAATTTCACCATCAGCATCCACGGGCAGAATAGACAAGTTACTGTTGATCGTTTAAAACCGGCATATATACTTGCTGAATTGGAGAAAAGAGACGAAGAACAACCGACAAGAAAACCCTTCGAAAACACTACGATACGGGATACATATACCACTAGAACAAGGAGAGTTCGATTTCCCGAACGATTCCAAGCTGGTTTCTGAACTTTATAATTTGTTATAATTTTTTAGTTGAAGTAAAATCAACCATATGCAAAATTATGGCAGGGGAGTAATGTGGCAACCAGTAATGTGAATCAAATTTTACCTTAGGTAGTTTTGGAGATTTGGAAAAACAAATTATGAGCCCATGCATCATGAATGTAAAATAGACATTAGAAGTGACAGTTAGAAAAAGTCAAGAGGAGATTAGACATAATTTTTCCTTGCGGTAGGTACAGTTATATTGATAAATAAACAACTTGTGATTGAGTTGTATCATATATAATTCATAACCCACATAACAAATATTGGGTTGGGTGCGTATTTAGGTGATAAAATACGCGTTCTTCGTTCTGTGAAAACCTTCCAAGCTCCACCTGATTATATACCCCAGAGAATGTAGAATAGAATAAAATTCAATTATTTCTCATATCGTATCTTTTGCTCTAATTACCCGCTCTGCAAAATGCAAAAACCAAGCAAGCCATAAAAAGTCGCCATCTTCACCTCTATTTTATATTTGGAATAACGATATATCCTGACATTGTTTTCGAATACTGATCTAATATCGCCGAATGTTCACATTTTTTGTGTCGAATATCGATATCTACAATATAAGTTTCAATATTCCCGTAATATTGAACCAATATTGATCTGATATGTTTGTGCTACTTGGGATAACGCATACAGAATGAAAAAGGTACGTTTTCGGAATGTCCCAAACAGTTTCCCTTTCTGTACATTTCAGGTCCTTTGTGGACTAGAAAAGTACGTACCTGGGATTACCGACTATGCCGAAACGGTAAGTCCCATGGAGATCTTATGTACGTCTGTCGGAGACTTAAGTACTTCCCAAATACGTATAATGCATCCACACCGTACATATGCAGCACATCCACTGGACGTACTTGTGCTTTCTGGGAGGTTCCCTGTCCGCCTTTTCACGAGCACCTATCCTTTTGATATCGTCTTCACTCGCTTGGTATCGATGTGATTGCTTTCAAAAATTGTTAGTAGATTGGAATATCTTTAGTCAATAGTTTTCTCAAGTTGGGCCCCTTTCTAAAACTTGAATAGTGATAGTTTAGAGTCGAAAATCTTTCGTCAATTATCGTTTCAAAATAAACAAGCACAACTTATTCTCCTCCCATTTTACATTTTCCACAGGCGTTTATAACACATTTCGATAGTCTCTTCGGAAGTAATGTAGGTAGAGCGCTTTCTATCGTCTTTTTCCTATTATTCTTTCGGTAAATCTGGACTCTCTTTATATTCGGAATAATTCTCTGATTGTTATTGATACGTTTCAATGCCTTCATTTAGGGATTCTCCACCCAAAACCTCCAATTTCCTGAGCGTGATTCAGGAAAAAAGTGATGAGTGTTGAGTCTGGCCACACTGATCTATTCAATCATATATTGTCCGACAAATTTTTTGCTTAATTTCTGCAGTCCGACAGCCTGAATCATTCGGAATAATGATTACTAAAGAATATTTAAAAGTACTGTCGGTCTTGTTTATTGATCTCTATCACGTCAATTGCGATGGGTATTCAGCGCTAGTAGCTAATGAAAAAGGACTGAATATACTAGCAATCGAAATGTCGTAGGTACACCTAAATTAAGACTTCATTCCAATATTCATCATTTTTTCGATCTGATTCATGCATCTATTTCATTCCTTCATTCGAATGATTTTTTACAACTATTCAAATTTTTTTCAGTTATAAATTACTTATTTTCATTGAAAAATATACACTTGCAACATAGAATTCAATCTCATCAACTCATTTAATTTATCTTATTGCCTTTTTGGCACATTCAAAAAAAAAACTCTCCGATCCTCTCCAACTTCATACTATTTTCGACCTGTTCGATTGAAATTATCGATTGATTTACGAAACTTCCAACCAGTACTATTCAACATCCGCAACACATAACGTGTTCGAAACATTTCAAATGAATCACATGAAGAAATATTTGAAATATTTCAAATAGACGCTTCAGAAATATACCAGAAACATGTCATAATCAAAGCATAAAAGCAATGTCTCTGACATATTTCAAAAAGAGGCGATATAATTGTTATCAAATGACACATGCCAGAAATATTTCAATGGCGTGTATAAATGTCAGCACGGAAAAAAGGGCATGCGCACAAATACTCGATGGATACAGTTTGCCTTAGAGCTAGAGCGTCCATACATCATGTCTTGTCACTTTTTTATGTTTTCTTGTTTTTTGATGCGGTAATAGTTATTTATGATACAAGTGTTAAAAGTGGCATTTTATTTTGTGAGTGGGGAATATTACGAAACGAGCGTTAGCGAGTGGAGCAACCCCACGAGCAAAATAAAATCACTTTTAACAAATGTATCATACAAAATGTTTTGTTCAACAGTTACTGCTAGTAAGAAAAAAACAAAAAAAATATAAGATCCGTAAGGATTCGAACACACGATCTTTGGATTACAAGTCAGATGCTCTACGCATCTAGCTACATGGACTTTATAATTGACAACCATATTTTGTATTTCAAATCTAAATTGCAAGCATGACAGGCAGGTAAAAAACAATTGCCTAATAATTGTTGTTTATTAGTTACCACAAATTAATAAACGATCCTAGCTTCTTTGTGTTCGTAGCTATTACTGTTGCAAATATAAATATAATGGAAGTTGGAATGGATGATTTAGATGATTTGCTTCCACCAGAAATTCAAGAAGCTGCAAACAGAGCAACTTTAGATCTGTTGCCTGAAAAATCACGGCAACAATATGATATTGCTTATAATGGATTCATCGAATGGAGTCAACTGAAGAAAATTGAAGGCAAGTTCAGCGAAAGCGTACTTTTAGTTTATTTCGAAGAAAAATCGAAGTTATGGAAATCATCAACACTGTGGTCTAAATTCTCTATGATAAAAGATGAACTGAAAATCAAGGAAAACGTGGATATAAGTAAATACCATGAATTAGTCGCATTTTTGAAACGAAAAAGTGCCGGATACCGTCCGAAAAAATCGAAAATTCTGACAAGGGAACAGATTGACAGATTTTTAAATGAAGCTCCCGATACCAAATATCTTATGATTAAAGTGGCAACCATTTTTGGATTATTTGGAGCGTGCCGTCGTGAAGAACTCTGCAAATTGAGCGTAGATGACATTGAAGAAACTATACAGTCATTACTAATTCATATTTCGGATACCAAAACCAACATTCAAAGAAGTTTTTGCATCGTTGGACACTACGTGAATTATTACCGTGAATATGCTGTATTACGCCCAACTTCTCTTACTCACCGTCGATTTTTCCTGAATTACTCTAACTACAAATGCACTATTCAACCAGTTGGAATAAATACTTTTGGGAAGATGCCTTCCACTATTGCTGAATTTCTGAAATTACCAGATCCGCAGCAGTTTACCGGCCATTGCTTTCGAAGATCTTCAGCATCTCTGTTAGCGAATTCAGGAGCAAATTTGACTACAATAAAACGACATGGCGGGTGGAAGTCCTCAACTGTAGCCGAGGGTTATATCGAGGATTCCATTGAAAATAAAAATAAAATAGCTGAAAAAATGTTTCCTGGTATAAGTTCTAGTTCTCTCCCAGCATTATTTGATCATCCCACTTCAATAATAGCACCATCATTGATTGGCGATGAAGCTTCTGCAGTTACTTCGTCAGTTAATATCACAAATTGTACAAATTGCCAAATACATATTTATAAGTAATTTTGATTCTGATTGTTATAATAGTATTAATATCTGATTAAAGTGTTTCTATTAGAGAGATCTATATTACTGAGTATCCATACTAGCGTCTAGCGACAGATGGACATTTTGGCTCCCGAGCTGTGTACATCTGTCGCTAGACGCTTTTAGTATCCATCATCTCATCTGTCATTTTACTTTCAACACTAGTGTTAAAAGTACTTTTAAAACTAGTGTTAAAAGTGATTTTGTGAAAACGTCAGTTTTTAGTTCATGTGTCAATGAATTAAAAACGTCATTTTTAATGTCAGTTGTACAAAAAAGTTTATTTTGTGCTATTCACATTTGAGCATTGTGCAAGAAGATTGTTTAGTTGGTTCAGAAATGAGTGATCAAAACAAAACTTTTTCAAAATATTACTGTTTGGAGTGTATATAGGTTATGTGCACGGAAAATGGATTATTTTACGATCCCTTAACGATCTCCAAGTAATTTCTACTTCAAGAGCTGAGTCAATTTCTTAACATCTCTCAATTAAGAGCCTCATAAGATATTGTTACAGTGACGGACGGCGATTTTCAAGAAGTTCACAAGAGAATGAATAAATGAACACATATGGTTGAACACTTCTGAGAATGTATAGGTTTGTATTTTCAGAATGAGCAATGATGAAATGTATAATAATTTGTAGATTATGCCTGGAAATAATTTTCTCCGATGACAAAGACTTTAAAAGGTTCACGTCGACATGGTTTCACCATTAGCCTTCATAAGAGGGTAACAAAATGTCATTTCGTACATACATTTCAATCATATGATTGATGAAGAATGATAAAAACCTCCTTTTTTGCATTCCACAATACCTTCTCATCATAAAAGGGATATCTTCTGAATTTCCCATGTTTTAAAAATGTGTCAGACTATACACATCAAACGAGGGGCAAACAACTCTTTCATTAAGTGTACACACAGAGTCTTCATTATTTCATTACGCTTTGAATACTTTCAATATCCCAAATTTTCTTCATTATCCCATTCAACACTTCATTATCCTTAAATACAAACTTCATTCTCTCAATATCGTTTTTCAATACTTAAATATTGTTTTCATTATAAAATTATGTTTCATTATCTTCAATATGTATTCATTACTTCATTAACCGTTCAATATGGTCTTTAATATTAGGAATATTGGGATATTCTCAACATGCTCATGCAGTTTTTTGGAGGAAGAACAATAGGTAGCGTCTTAATGTCAAAAAATCACCAGTATTGAGCTGGCTGTGTATTGAATTGCAAAGCCGGTTATTTTCATTGTGATTGTGCGAAAGTCGTGAATAGGCGAAATGGAGACGACAGGTAGGTATCATGTAAACTTTATACTTATCTTTTTTCGTGACCACAGATAGAAAAGGTAGGGAAGGGGGTAAGTTTGGTTCGCGGAAATCAGTCCACAGTATACTTCCTCTGAAATTATGTCAGCAAGGCGCGAATGCTATTTGGCAAATTCATGTATTGGTACAGATTCAGAAGGTGTCAATGGGGTGAACATTGTGAAGATAGGGCTGGTGTGGATTAGGGATATGATTTGCAAGTGGGTAGCACAGAGAATAATTGCATAATGATAAAACTGTGTTTTCAACCATTATCTATAGCCAGTTCAAAATAGAGAATACGAGATAGAAAATTTTCGAAACTTACCATTCAATTTTTGATAATAAGATAAAATGTTGTGTCATGAACCTTCATGCAATAAGCTGAAATGGTTTTCTAAGGGTAATGTGATGAATTTGTAATACTTTCGCGATTTCCTTAACTACTATGCTATTGAATAAAATAGAAAAAAATTAGTGTTAATAATGTGATTACATAAATTGAAAATAAACCGAGAAGCTATTCCAAAAATTATAATGACATCATCTTTAGAACAATTCTTTCAGGTCAGTCCCAACTACCTACACAGTAGGTTTCTGGCTAAGACCTGTCAAAAGAGAACTACCCCCCTGGCTAATACCACCAAGGGCGTTGCATCATATATATTATAATATAATAATGGAGAAAGTAATCTTGCCTACTTGAGAAAGTTAATGGATAGATAGTATATACATTGTATAGACACGCAGTGTAATGTAGGTTTCATATTAGGCTTGGATGTTATAGAAACGAAGGACATAATGTCTATCCAGTCTTTTGATTTACTTTGAATTTCGTCAAGGTGGGATCAGAATACAAATTTTTTCCAGTATCGGCTTTAGCTGGTTCGGTCCCCCTTTTAAAATCATCAGTGCCACCTGTTCATTTATTATGTCCTCGGATGAAATGATGACCAGAACTTTTTTTGCTAGTCGGTCCATTATTAATTTTCTCCCCGATTTTCTCATTTTCGATAAAAAAGTAACCTCTTTCAAATCAATTTCAACGAATTAATGATGTTCCTCAAACATTATCTGAGAACAGTTTCCAAATACTTAGCACTCTTTAGCATTCAGGTTGGATTCAATACTCTCAAGGATTTGCATATTATACTACCGAAGAAAAAATTACATGGCTCACAATACTAAGTATCACTTTTTCTTCCAATAAAAACCACAAAAGTATCCTTCTTTATTTCTTTAGAAGCCGCCGAGTTGATAATGGAATAGATAGAAAATGCCAAGGGAAACGCAGTATTATCATTATTTTATTCAATATCATATTCTACGCAGATACCATTCTATTCTCGATTTTATTCTTAAAGCTCCTATAGTAAAAAGTGTAGAATACTCGGTAGAATATCAATAACTCGACCAATAATGATCACTGAATGATTGCAAACCTTCTAGCAAATTCACTAATATATAAGGGCATATAATGCATTACGCATAGTTGGAAATAATATGTTAATGCTGTGGCTTCACTTTGAATATCCTGAATATGCCTTAAATAATTCAAATATATGCTTTGAATATCTTTAATAATTTCAATATTTTATAGCATAAAATACAATATAAAATGAATATAAATATTTTCAATACGAAGCCAATATCTAAATTCTTTTTCAATATGTTCATTACTTCAAATATTTCTTCATTACTTTCATTACATGTCTGATGTTTGAAAATATTGTTTGAATATGTTCATTACTTTGAATATTCCTCAATAATTTTTCATTATGTCCTCAATATTTAAAATATTTTTAAAATACGTTCATTACTTCAAATATCCCTTCATTTCTTTCATTCCATCTTCATTACCAAATAATTAATTATGGTGTACATATTTTGGGTACTTTTTTCCCTCTCGACATCAAATGACAATTTTGATTCAAGAAATGTTTCAGATACGTGTTTTCATGTATTCATATGCAGTTGTCTTATGTATCAGGAACATTTCACACGAATCACTGCCTTGAAACGTTTCATACCTAGGTCATTTCTAGTTTCTGTCATGTTTCAGGAACGTGTCTGAGTCAAAAAATGAAACGTTTCAAATAGAAAATGATCGGTTTCAGAAATATTTCAGACACATATTTGGGTTTACTGGGAAGAATGGGTAAATTTTTTATATCGAGTTTTATGATGATAATTTGAACGCATCAAAATGAGAAGATTTACTGAGGAATGGAATTCAAATGATTTTGAATAATGGAACAGCAAGAGAATGTGTATGGTACCAAATGGATGGTGCTCCACCCCATAAGTCTCATTCAGTCAGCGAAGCTTTAACTGAAATCTTCGAAGGCAGATGGATTGGTAATAATGAACCTTTTCGTTGGCCTCCTAGAACACCAGATGACAATCCATTAGATTATATCGCGTGGGGTTTCATTAAAAATATGCTTTACTCCACTCCAATAACAACAATGGAAGATATGAAATAGAGAGTTACAACTGCTTTCAATTGTTTGACTCCAGACTTGATCAGAAGCGCTACACATGACAATCATTTGAAGAGATTACATGTTTGTTCAAGTAGAGGTGGATATGTGTTTGAACATATTCTGAAAAACACTGACGGTTAAATTAACCCATTAATTTATGGGTTTATTATTTTCCGTTCGTGTGTCAGCGTTAATTAAACTATTGTTTGAAGAGAATTTTTTTACAAAATTAAGTGATGAACAAGGAAACCATGTCAATTTCCGTTTGAAACAGTTTAAGTATCTCGAAAACGGTTCGAAATCTGAATAGTATTATCTGAACAAAGTCAATCTAAAATTGGATGTAGAGCTCAAAAATGTTGAAATATACAGGGTGTTCCATTTGAAAAAATTGAGCTCCACTAATTTTTTCATGATCTGCTTTTTTTTGAAGACCCTGTATATGAGGCGAATAAAAATACTCGGAGTGAAGATCCTCATAGTATCACTCCACTCCATTTCAAATTTGATCGTTTTAGTGCAAGAGAGTTCAAGATTATCAGCATTTATAAAAGTTCATGTAGAAAAATTTCGGAATTAATTTATTTATATCTTCTAGGCGGTATAGGAAAATAGTGTATGAATTTGTTGACAAAGTGATAATGAATCATAATATGATATTATATACGGGGTGTTCCATCTGAAAAATCAAAGAAGCCGCTACTTTATAGTAGAAGCGACAACGCCGCATCGTCTAAAATATTTTAGGCGTGTAGGTCATATTGATTTATGCATACTGTGAAATTTTCAGATTGATCCGTTGAATAGTTTGCCAGAAACGACTAATTAACGCTCATCATGAAAAGCCCTGTATAATATACAATTTTTGCCACTATCTAATAATACGTTTTTCGATTTGAATAATAAAAAAAGTTCTCTCTCTCGTTTTTATTGACCGTTGCTTCCTAGGGTAGGAATTGAAAAAGTTTCATTGTCCAAGAAACTTGGTTGCAGTGGAGGGCCGAACAGACCCACTCAACCAAGAAACTGCTGACTAAAAACACCTGTGAAAAAAGCTTTACCTACAAATTTGGCTACTCATGATTATTTTGAATTACTCCCTTTTATTCTCGGAACTTTGGAGCTTCCAAGATAACAGACAAATCGCAATGGGCCGAGGAAGCCATCTTCAGTCAGCCTGCTTTTTCTACTCTCTCATGCACTGTTGCAATTTCTCTTGGCAAACATTTCCACAGGTATTAAATTAAATCCCACCAACTCGACCATTTGTGCATATCTGACAAAAGCATGTGTATTCTGGAATACATACAACTCCTACATGATATTTCAATAATCAAGACCTAATAGGAGTGAATGTGCAGAAGATGATGTTCGATTTGCGTATGGCTTACACTTAGCAAGTCTTATTTCAGAGAGTACTCTACATACTAATAATTATTTTCTTCGCCATAGATTAGATACATAGATACATTGAAGTGGAATTAGAGTGATATTTTTTTACCGACCAAAGGGTCGGTGCCAATTCGTTTCTTCTCTCTTCGCACGGGCCCTCCTTCATAAAACCATCATTTTCATTACTCCTTCCTAGACAATTGCTCAATTATTCAGCAGAAATGATATGCGATGTTCGATGATTAATGAACGAAATCAGCTTTCACAATGATCTCAGAATCAAATACATCTGTCAAATCACTGTGAAAACCAGTTTCGTCTTTTTTGCTGACATCATCATGACTCCGAGAAATTCCCGGCCGCCGACGCTGGACTGATTGCTCTTCTAAGGTGGCCTGAAATGTAAAACAACTGACATTAGAGGTATTAAACGGTCACAATTAAGAAATTCCGCATTTCGTGAGACGGCGGTTTTGAAATTTCTCTATCATCGAACTTTCTAGTATCGTGCACTAATCTGACTGAGTGTCCTGGTCGTTTAACTCATTCACGACTTGGTTTTGTGATAAATTATAAGATATTGAAAGATAGCTTTGTGAATGACAAGTGTTTCAACAAGAAAAAAGTTTGTGCATATTCAATTTAACAATCGCCGAAAAACATCAAGATCTGGATCAAAAAAAATGTACAAAAAATGTAAATAGGATTTAGCATAATTTTTTGTTGAAAAATAAAGATTCGATCATTGAGAAAATAAATAACTACTTGGATTTCTGACAAGAGGATTTTTTTCTCGCGAAGTAATTAATCTATGTTTTTTATAGTTATCTTTTTGATCATGTTTGAATATAAGATTGGTCCGAACATTATTAACGGATTGAATACATTTATGTTACCTATGTAGGTGTGTTTATGGTATATAGAAATTTTCTTGAAACTCGCGTCGAGTGCGAATGATTTTAATCAGGTGCAAAAGTAATTGTTCCTGTTGAAGTTTTTTAACTGCGTAGGTCTCGGAAAAATCAGTGTTTAACAATCCTATCGATTATGATTGACGAATCAGTTGGACAAAAGATCAGTTGTCCGACTATTCACAATACGTCGCCATTTCCGTTGAATTGGGAGAGCTGTCCTTGAAACAGATAAGTAATCCAGATGCGTGTATTTGTTTTGATATAATAATAATAATTATAATGATAAGTTTATCCATCATACACACTTTTACAGTCTAGGTTGAAATAAAATAACTTCGAAGACATTGAACAAAAATGAATATACACAGAAAAACCACAAGGAAATTAATCCGCGCGTGGCATGAAATCTTTGTCCATACATTAAAAAACGTGAACGGCATCTCAATACAAATGTTTTCCAATAATTTTTTAATATAAAAATGAAAGCATGTACATCTAAAGGACTATAAAGGATATAGAGAATAGAATTGTTTGAATATACCCGAATATTACATAATAGATTTCTGAACATGGATTAATGCTTTCGTAGGTTTATGTGGAAAATAGCTGGAAGAGCAAGTATGGCAAAACCCCGGGCTTTGAACAAAATCCCGAACCCTGGTTATAATAACCGCCTACAACCGGTCACAAACGGTTATAACCGGGCATAATAGTTACATACCTCATACGTGTATTATATCATGGCGACATATCATGGCGACATATCATGACGCGAGATTAAATAGAATATGCAAAAATTGAATTCATTGCAGAGGAGTGTGATTCACTGATGATTGAATATCAAGCTTCACTATTGGGGGTATTTTAAAAATTTTATAATTCAAATGTCATTTTGAGAATCCACCAATAGTGAAACTGGAGTTTGAAGTATGCACTTTATAAACGTAACCTCAAATAAAGTACGAAAACGTTGGTGTCTCGTTTGCTGTTTGTTTTATGAAGACGATTTCCAAAATAGAACAAATCATAAAATGAAGGCGGTCGGAAGTTCCCACGGAAATGATGTTATAACCAGTTACAACCACCGGCTTCAACCGGGCCGGTTTTAACCGTGCCATCCCTGTGAAAGAGTGTAACACATCATACAAAAATGGGGAGCAAAACAAATGAAATCTCAAGAGCTTCGAGAGAATTTTGAAAACTGATGAAATTGGTTCTAGTGAATGCCAACAGTTACTATTTTCAATTCCGAGGAAAACGGAGGTCCACCGAGAGATGAGAAATTTTGGCTGAACCAGATGTTCACCAAGGAAGTTGAATTGGTAGTAGATTCAACATAAACAACTCTAGGTATCGCTCTGTACTGTATTACTACATTTTATTGAAGGCAAAAAAAATTTAAACAAATTTCAGGCAAAATTGAACTGTCTTAATTTATACTTGTACATTGTGTAACGATGCAACCATTCGTTAATGCGGATTTTTAATAGAGAGTCGACTTGAGAAGAAAATTTTCTACGATCTGTTAAATATTCGCTGAGTTTCTAACTTTTGCATGGTTATTCATGAACCCAAAGAAAATATACGCCTAGTACTGAGGATTTCTATTGTTCAACTGGATTATTATTCAAGGAATCTTCCAAATTTCATTGAATGAATTTCATGCGTCTCAAAATAGACCATAGGATGTTAAAAATCATACTGTTTTATTTGGCGCTGATAACAACATAGAATTTAAGGTGTTTTAGTGTAGAGGTTAGCACATTCGCCTTTCAAGCGGAAGACCGGGGTTCGATTCCCAGCTGGGTAATCGCAAGTTAAAAGGTAAGGCCCCGTTGATCCATTGCTCTTACAAGTTTCGACTTCTGAGGTTTGACGTTCGTCAGCTGGTTAGCGGAAACTAACAATTTTAGATAAATTCAAGATCTATTACATTAATAATTTCAATCGGTCGTTATGCATGTTTGAAGGAAGATACCGTTTTCAACACCACGTAATCTTGATTATATGTGAAAAAAAAAATTCCAAGATAAAACTATGAATCTCAAACATCGATTGATATCTGTATGTTAGAGATATACAACTAGTTTTCCAAATAGAGTTTTGCAAACTACGGTAAATACAGGAGAATCCTCCATAATTGAAAAATGAAATCTAATAAGACTAACTGTAAAAAAGATACCTTTATTGCTTCTCGCAAGATCTTGTTCTTTCCGAGTGAAAGAGTTGCTTCTGCGCACATATAAAATACAGGGTGTCGAAGTGATATACCTATGCTGTAAGATTTGAATAATGAATTTCAATTGAACACTTTCGGGTGCACAGACAAAAGTTTAGTTTGAAAAATTACTGGGAATGCGGAAATCAACAGATGATATATCGCAATTGGTTCAATATAAAACACCAGGTCATTTAATCTTTTCATCACAAATGAACTTCTAGACGAAATAGAAAATCTATGAAAAAAAAAAACAAATTAAGGATGCTTGATAATATCAAAATATGATCAATACTCACCGCAGAATCGGTAAGAATTACGTTTCAATTTGCACAAACAGATTTCATTGAGAAGCAGCCGACGTCAACTATGAATGAAAACAGATTAAAAAATATTTAATCAGTTGTGGGCAATTTCAACAAATGTTATGTATGCCATATCAAGTATTGAAGTCACGATATTATTTTTGGCACGATGAACTAGCAACACGAAACAGGCTGATGATTAGGAAATACACATTGACATATCATCATACAAAAACAAGAAATCTAGTCCATTTTCTTATCTATGTTTCTCTGCTTAACGGAGTAGATTGAACCGATGCTCTCAAACTGTAAGATGAATATAATAATTTAATAATGATAGATACACTGTGATCTAAGTTTTTTGAAAGTTCCTAGACGTAAAATCTAGGCGTAAAATTTCAAACCAAGATTCATATTTATGCTAGATTGACTTGAAAACGAATATATATTTCCATAGAAAGATACCACGTCTTAGTCTGTTAGCCTTGAAAACTGGGGAACAATCAACGAATAAAATTTTAATATGTCCAAGCCAGTCTCAATGTACAATGTAGGCTGATGGAATAACAGGTTAGCAAACAATAATGCCAGTACAGGATACACACGAGGGAATCTCTTTTGTGGATAATTCTGCACCGGCACCCATCGGACATTATTTAATACTCTCCGCGGTACCTGCCAGAATGTTGTTTTCAGATAAATGTCAGTCCATCAACCTACTGCAGGTAATCGGGACTGGCTTGGACATATCATTCAAATTTCTTAATCTGATGAAAAATTGAATAAAATCACCACCGAGAAACCATCAATTCTGAAAACGCAGAAGTTTATCTGTTCAATTGAACATTTCGTAGAAGTGCTAGATATAGTAATGTATCTGGAAAGAAAATATACATTTTTATTTTTATATTACTCTCTATCAAGAATTGTCCCAATATTTTATTATAAGGCGGCGGCAAAGTTTTATTTTCTTCCACCATAGCATCTCCCTATTCACAGCAAGTTAGCTATTTTACACTCGACCTTATATTTCAACAAGCAAGATAATATTTTCGTTCATTGATTCATAATTACATGTAGCGATTAAAGGTCAGAAATTTATCGGAAACTTCCCGTCACTTCGATGATAATCTGTTGTGGGAACATTTTTTAAATGAATCCCCACATATAGAACACATGATTCATTATAATTAAAAATCATCACCAACAATCACGAATGATTCATTCCTGTTTTCATGAAGGATGATGAATTGTCCAATACAGTTTTTCCGTATTTAAAACTGAATACAAAGTTTTCTTCTTTGATAGCCAATTACCAGGTGACAATCTGAAAATTATTTGAATATTGCCAAACTATTTTGTCGAGCACATAATTTTTTAGAACTGACGATGTGACTTCACGCTGAGGTCTCAATCTGCCTACTCCTTAGATTGAACTGAGGTATGGAATGGGGTTTGGTGGTATTTAGTAGCACCCCCCGATAGAAATACCACCGAACACCCTTCAATACCTATTTCAATCTGAGGAGTAGGCAGATTGAGACACAAAACTCTAGACGCTATTCAACCCGAACTTAACTTCACTTTGTTAAGGAGACTCAGGCCTCGCCACCAAGTCACGAAGAAGTCTTGAGAATGGCTCCAAAGCTGAAACGTCGACATACATATGATGACTGGAACTTCCGGGTTAACCGCGTCTGGAATCGTTTATATATATATTTGATCGGCTAGGCTTCCGCGGTTAGATATGTGCTGGCTGGAACTTCCGGTTGGTCCGCGTCTGGGAAGATTTACTTGTCTATGTTTCGGCTCCCATTTCGGAGCCATTTTCAAGACTGAGTGAAACCTCTGTGTCTCTTTTAGGTCTGAGTTGTCTTACTTCCTCCGTTATCCTTTCTTTGTTTTACACTGTTTTATAATGATTAATTTTGTGTGTCTTGATAAAGGGAATAAACATTCTCGAAAGCTCGACCAGATAACAAAGAGTTTCTTTAACAACCACCCGTATTTGCTGCCTCCCCCAACAACCTTCCTATTTCTCCTTTACTAGTCAGTCATCACTACCCTTCTTTTTTTTTTTTTTTTTTTTTTTTAAAAAAAAAAAATTTATAAAAAAAAAAAAAAAAAAAAAAAAAAAAAAAAAAAATATTTTGAAAAGATTTGTTTTGTTTTTTTTCCCCATCTCTCCCCTCTTCGATTTTAGTCTTCTTTTTCTTCTCAAAAAATAAAATATATATCGAATATTTTCTTTTCTATATATAAAATAATATCCTCTCTACTATAATAATTATAAAAAAAATCTTCTCTTTTTTGTGTAGAGTAAAAAAGAGAAGAGATTTTTTCTCCCCCCCCCCTCTCTTCCCTCCACTCATTTTTTTTTTTTACACTCTCTATTTTAGAGAGGAGGATATTATCTTTTTTTTTCCCAAAAAAAAAAAATCATTATATATAAAACCCCCACCCCCTCCTTCACATAAAATACTCCTTCTCAAAAAAACAATACAATAAAAAAAAAAAAATAATATAGATTTTCTTTTGGGAGGGAGGAGAAAATAATATGTTTTATAAAAAAAAAAAAAAAAATTTTTTTTAATATAAGAGAAGTATTATTTATAAAGCCGGGCCGCAAAACACACGAAAAACAAAAAAAAAAATGTTGTGTGATAAAATAAAATAAAAAAAACTCTCTTCCCCCCCCCTTCTTTTATGGTTGTGTTATAAAAAAAAAGATGTGTTTTAACCCCCCCCCTAGCTGAGCTATCCTCGTACTGGTGATCGAGTGATGTTACTTGATCATGTTCCAAACATATCAGGTTCCTTTGGATAAATGAAGCTAAGATATTATAAACAACGGCACGGATCATATACATGAAATAGATTTTTATTCCCTAATTTTCAACCATTTTGATGTTAGAAACACAGTCGGTTGCATTTTGGAACCTTTATTTTATCAAACCACGACTCAGAAATGCAACAAAAAAATGAAATGTATGCACTACGTAAATCGTGGTATGTATAAAAATATCAATGATGTGCATCACCATCTGCAAACAGAAAAACCTGACATTATTTTAATTGAAACGCAGGTCAACTCATATACGAATAATGTATGTATGTAAAGGTGGTGTTTGTTTATACTCTAGGAATGATTTATCGTGCCAACGCGAAGAAGAGCTGGAACCGAAAGATTTTGACGTGATGTGCTTTGAGCTTGTCAATCATCAACAAACTGAATTTGTCTGTTGTCTTTATTCATCACCTAACAATGACTCTTTTGACAAACTATTCGAATTTCTATCGGAAAAAATCGCCTTCATCAAAGAAAACCATCCAACTGCTGAGGTCACCATATTGGGAGATTTTAATGTACATAATTCTTCTTGGCTTAAATTCTCGAATAGAACAGTGTTACCTGTTTTATTGACTGAGTTTGGTTTGAGGGTATGCTCCGACTAAATAACCCAGTAGAGTCGGGGGGTGGATTCTAAAAAAATATTCACATATATATCTACAACAATTATTATGAATAATTCATGGGTGCCAAGTGATTTGATATAGACATACCCTTTGGCAAGAAAACTCCTAAAATCACTAAATTATTTATTAACCAAGACAACAAAGTCACACTCCAAAATAAGCGTTAGAAAAAAATTATCAAGGTTGAATCATAATACTTTTACTCTCGAGAGTGCCGCTACGATAGAGATAATGTAAAAAAACTATACCTAACTTAACCTAAGTAGGGTTTCAACAAACAATCGTGTTGCAGTAATCGGGAAAAACTCTGTAACTCAATTTCACTAAAAATTATGTCTATCATTCACTAGTTTCCTCTCGAACTGATATTCAATGTTCATTTGCGATAATCGGATGAGAAGGAAAAACAAACTCAAACGAAAAAAAGATATCCACTAGTGGTCTATCACTTCGTGGAGCCTCCAAGGACATAACCAGACCCCCAACTGGGCACTTTTACAATTCCTTAAAATTCCAACAGCATTCAGCTCGGTTTAAATCTAAACCAGACAACGCCTGAAATTATGTCAATAGTTTCAACACTGCCGATGCCGATTCACAGAGAAATAACTAAAAACTCACCTTTGTGCCTGATTCCCGATGCAAAACAAAGGCGTTTAAAATAATATTCTAACGAAATACCAAATCCACAATGAATATGCTCAGAAGACGATGGCCAAACACATCCAAAATACCATATCACATCGCCTGCATATGTGAGAAAGTGAAAAAGCCGTTTTAAACGAATTTTCAAATGAAGTTCACTATCCACAAAGTATTTCAACTGCGAAACAGCTACACATTTTTCAAATCAACAGTTCTCTCGCGATTCTTTTTATCCCCAGCGGATTGATAAAAACAAACAGTGAATGAAAACGATAAACTCAGAATATAGGGCGATTCGGAACGTAGGAATAATATGAACGACTAGAAAATACGTATCAACAGATGAAAGAGGACGACAGGCAGAGGCATTTGCAATTACTGATTATCTGGAACAACTCATAGATCAACCCACTCGTATTCCTGTTGTTTCTTACTTCTCATCCTGATATTTATCAGATCAAAATTCACTCCCCCTTGGGTAATTCTAATCACACTTTGATTTCAACAACTTCGTATTTGGCTCCAATGAATGATAAGTTGCCCGCACGTCGTGTCTGGCATTACAAGTCAGCTGACTGGGACGGTCTTCGAATGTTTTTGTCTGATTTTCCTTGGAGAAGAGTCTGTTTCACATCTGGTGATCCCACTCTATGTGCCCAAGAAATCTCTGATACAATAATTATTCTAGGAATGGAAACATTCATTCCAAGTAGTACAAAGAGACCACAGTCTGAGGAACCATGGTTCAATAAAAGCTGCTCTAAGGCTGTCACATCCAAACAAGCGGCATTCAATCTCTGGCGCCAAGACCCCAGTTATGAGACAAGATCTGAGTATGTTAACGCAAGAAATAGATGTAGTGCAACAATTGAAGCTGCTAAAGAAGCACATAATCATAAAATTCGTTCAAAACTTGTTGGATCACCAAACGGATCTCGTTCGTTTTGGTCATTTGCTAAAGCTGTCGCCAAAATTTTCATTTTTAGTTCATTTCCCCCTTGGATCACAAGCCACCACTGCCCAACAAAAAGCAAATATACTTGCAAATGTTTGCTGGAAATTCTACTCTGGACTCATCGGGAAAAGATCCTCCGAATATCACGCCTGTAGACAGTCATATGCCCGAGATAATTTTTCACCAAACGAATATAAGAACTATTTCAATAGACCTGAAGACTTATAAGGCTTGCGGATCTGATGGAATTCTAGTAATTATTTTGAAAGCATGTGCCCCCGAATTGACACCAGTACTTTGCGAATTATTCAACCTTTCATATAACTTGGGATTTTTTTAAGTCCTGGAGGACACCAAGAGTTCAGCCAGTTCTTAAAAAAAAGAAGAAACCTTTACCTTGTAATTATATACCAATGGCATTGCTTTCTATCATTTCCAAAGTCATGGAAAAAGCAATCAATATGAAGCTCATCGAATATCCAGAGAAATCAGGAATAATTGATGATTGACAATACGGATTTCGCTATCAACGATCAACCAGTGACTCATTGGCTTGTTAATCATATTTGGCAGCATTCAATCGAAAAATTCGGAGAAACATTCACGTCAATAAAATCAACGATGACTTGGTAAAAATAATAGAATGGGGTAACATGAACTTGGTGGAATTTAATGTTAGGAAAACCCAAGCATGTCTCTTCTCAAGGAAAGCCGATCTATAATTATCTAGTATTCAGATGTCAGGAGTAACTATTCCTACAAAGTCAAGTATCTCGATGCTAGGAATTACGATCAGTGAGACTCTCTCATAGTAAAACCATGTGAGATCGATCTCTAAAGGTGCTTCCCAGAAACTTGGATTTCTATTTCGCCCGAAGAATTACTTCACTTTCCGTCAGCTTCTAATGATCTACAAGGGTCATATACGACCTGTCTTGGAATATAGTTCTCATGTGTGGAGTTCGGCACCAAAACATTCTTTGAGGCTTCTCGATTCTATTCGGGGAAAGGCAATCCGTTTTGTTTGTGGTTGAGGTTTGTCCTGAGTCCTGAGGCTCACAAACTTCAAAAATTTAAAGTGAATGTTAATTTGTATCTCCTGTCCCTTGACTCACGCGATGTTCTTTGAACATTACAGGGCGTCCCTTTCGTGTGAATCTGCATATATGATTTTCCGAAACTCATCAATTTCAATAAGTGTGAATAAGTTGTATCTGAAATTCCAATGAAATATATCAAATATAGTGACACAAAAATTGATAATTTGTATTTCCGTAAACTATCGTTTTCATTACCACAATGTATGAAAAAGTTACTCCAGGAAGTACCTAATTGGTGCTTTGGCGGTTTGGTTTTTTGTCTTATCAGACTGAATGTACCGGAGACAGGATGGAAGTGGTTAAATTCAAGAAGTTCCCATATCATTTTGAAAGTAGGTAGGCAATACAACGCAAGAACAAATGGCGGGAGAAGAAAAAAATGACGACATCAATCATGAGTTGTGATATGGACTCATTATCAATAATTGGAGCTTTTCAAAATTCATTGATGTCGCTTTCGATTAATGAGAAGTATAATGACCGTAAAGCAGACCTTATTATTATTAATTAACACGCTTTTATTAGCTTGGGTTGTAACTATGTATGTAACGGAATCTTTGAGCATAATTTTCACCAATTTCCAGAAGTCTGATTAATTTGAAACTTTGCATACGTATCAAGGACCGATGACAATGCAATAATTTGATCATAGTTTTCCATTATTAATTATTATTAATTAATTGATTATTATTAATTAATTACTTATTTTGCAGTAATTTATCTAGGCTCGCGATGGTTTGCTACTGGACAAGCCTATGTAGCACCTAGTCGTGTAAGATCTTTAGACGGTATTCGGATTGAAGAACTTGATTGCTGAAGTTAACAGGAAGTACCCCATGCGAAGCTTTAAATGAAATGATGAGATTGCGGAATGATTCGTATGAAATATCACATCTCCACTAGAAACTAATTGATAAATTGAACTAAAAAATAAATAATAGTTTAAAAAATTAAAAAAACACGCTTTTATAGCTAACCGAACTAAAAAATAGAAAATAATTTTTAATTACAAAGAGTTTATATTACGTTAGTAGAAGGCTAAACAATCATTCATAGTCAATCAGCTCAAAATACAATTATAATAGAATTTAAGTAATTAACAGAATGAAGTGATTCAGAGTAAAAAGCGTGGGGTGCATTTTACTCATTTCATAAGTCTCCTCTCAAAGATAATTACCGATAGAATGATTGTAATATATAATATATCAAGCACCCCACGATTTTACTCTGAATTACTTCATTCTGTTAATTACTCAAATTTTATTATAATTTCATTTTGAGCTGATTGACTATGAATGATTGTTTAGCCTTCTACTACCGTAATATAAACTCTCTGTAATTAAAAATTATTTTCTATTTTTTAGTTCGGTTAGCTATAAAAGCGTGTTTTTTTAAACTATTATTTATCTTAATAGAGAATTTGAAAACTGTAGTTTTAGTGGTGAAATCATCATTAAATCAGTTTCGCCTTCAACGGCACAACGTACCAAACTGTGTTTAAAATAAAACTGTTATATACTGAACAAATCGGTTCAAATTGAGTGATACATTTTTTTATTGTGGTCGACATATTTCTATCTTGATGAAAAGACAAAAAAAAACATTTCGGGGTAGGCAGATAGATTCACTATTCCAACGAAATACATTGTGGTTATTGTATATTGTATAAGAAACTGAGCACAACAAAAATTAAATTCACTCCAGTAGTTTGAAAATTGCATGTTGTGAGCGCCGTAGATATGGAATGTAGATCATTTCGGGTTGGATTTGATTTCAATTTTATTTATATTTGCTTCTCTGAAATAATAAAAATACATTGAAAAAAAAAACTTGAAAACTACTGTATCAAATTTCAGGTTTTTTCCACATGACCTTTTACTCACCACTCTAAACTATTTGAAATGTTCACTTGTTATACAGCTAGTGGTTGAATTATTTCCGGAGTTTCTTGCAAGATCACGAATATTTTGAAAATTATTCCGAGCCGAAGGCGGGGTATAATTTTAATGAAATTTTTGTGATCAGGGAAAAATTTCTGAGGAAAATTCAGGTACCCGTGGTATTCGTAAAGAAAACTTCACACCCTACCTACCTGCCTAGCGCAGTTTTGAGTTGGTACGATTGGTAACAATGCAAAGTTACCACCGCCTGGCATCTGGTATTATTGTCAAAAATTTCAATAAACATCTGGGACAAAAAAGCACCTCTAAAAAAGCCAAATATTACATCTTACCACAATGATGACTTAGACATATGGTAAATATCCGAGTTGCCGCGAAAGAAAATACGCATTTCATTGGTCGAAAATTATTACTGTGAAATATTAAATTACTGTACCACAGTAAAAATTGAAAATTACTTCTCGAAATTGATAATCGACCTGCCTCAGCAATTTTTGCTGAAATTAGCGAAATGAGTAGTACCCAAGTGGGATCCACTGCAATATGACAGAGGCATAGGAATTCAATTCTTTCATTTAGAGAGATCAATTATAATGAAACATAAAGAAATGAAGTTAAATGAATGAAATATATTTGTAATATATGGAATTGTAATGAAAAGTTTAATGATTTCGAAAGACTCCTCAATTGTTCAAACATTAAGAAATGAGAGTTGCTCTCAGATCAAATGTTTTTCAGCCAATTCTATGAATCACGAATCAGTTGAATATATCAAATAGTGGAATTGATCATACAGTAATATTTCCTTATTAGTACTTTCAGAATTAGAAGTGAAGGCACAGAGAGCGCCATCTGTCATTTACTAGATATACCCCATAAAAATAATGCGAGGCTCTACAGGAAGCTTCAGTATATTTGGCAAAATCGTTCGCGCAAACTCCGACAGATGGCTGTACTACTACTACTACTACTACTATGGAAAGTACTACTGAGGTAATATTTGTTGTAATAGGAAAATAATGAAACCAAGTCAATAGGTACATATTCAACGAATTCTTTCGAAACCTACCTGCTGGAAAATAGGGTTTCTTCATTTTCTTTTTTTTTTATATGGCTTTCATGTATCCTAGTAATTCTTATTCTTAGGTCATTGGAATACTCTTCCCAACCTGCACAAAGTAAAAATCAATACAATCTTTTATGTGAAGATATTTATTACATTCATTTCAATCACATAGTTACTCCATGATATAATTGAAATACAAATGGGATTTGATGTCATCAGGTTTTTATAGAAATGAAAATTAGTAATTCAGTTTGATGACATTACTGTGTGAATAAATAAATGAATAAGTAAATAAATAGATCCGAAATCCGATCGTACGACGATCAGATAGCTTTCTGATTGGTTTAAATTGCTCCAAATTCAAATTTAGACCAATCAGAAAGCTATCTGATCGTCGAACGATCGGATTTCGGATCTGTCTGAATCCAGCCTGTTTTCTCTATAGTTAAGTGGCCGCAAACCACAAATATGTGGTGGCATCATTGTGAAGAATGGTAATTTTGAATATTTTCGAAACTTAAGGAATCAAGTGAAGTAATGAGGTGAATTTATCACAATTACAATTATTAGAAATGAATGAATTTATATAACAGTTGTGATAATGTAGGCGTTTATCTTGGTTACATTCAGTGCTATTTTTCAATATTGGAAATGCAAACTGAAAGATCAAGTGTCAAAAAATTCCATTGTCAATAACTGAAAAACCATTTTCATGGCATGTCTCTAGAACATACGAATAATTACATTTCAACTTTGATTTATTCGTGTGAAACTAGGAAACTCAAATTCAACAAAAATTGCTTTACTGGATAGCTGATATCGTGTTTGGTAAGCTGTTTTGATTTAGGTTCGTAGACCTGTAATCTTCGAATGATGGCGAAAAACCACTTATTCATTTTCATTAGGTCATGTTGGTGTGCTTGCTTCACTATAACATCTCCATATCTTTAATAGCTGAAGGTAGATGACAGACGCTATTTCAGATGAACTGGCGAATGCTGTTGATATTTTTCATGAAAATACCGTTTTCTTCATTTGAATAATTCTGTCAGTAGAAAATATAGCTTAGGCAAACATTTCTTGATCACTCTCATTAATTCCTCCTTCAACTCTATTTCATTCATCTTTCTGATATCTACTTGTTGCAGAACATTCAACATCCCAATTACATATGCTTATCTTCCATAGTGTTGAATATTTCTCTCGGATTAAATGGGCGATCCCACGAGAGTGGTCTCTCCCACTTCAACATGTAACTTTCCAATTTTCACCCCTCATTACTGCTGAATAAATCCGATTTGAAAGTTCCAAGGGATTTATGTGGCGTAGATAGTGTGATTTGGCTATTTCAGCACAAATGATTGCAAGCTGCTAGAATTAATTATAACCTTATAATCACATTGAAAAATAGCCAAAAATGTCAAAATTAAAAAGTGACTTTGACGTATTGTTTGGAGGAACAAGGGAAGCAACATTTTCACGCATGCACTGAAAAGAGAGATACATAAATGAATTCAGATTTCGAGAGCAACTTCGCCAACATGACCTGTTGAAAATGCACAAGTTGTGCCATTCGAAAATTCGCCAATATTCGAAACTTACAGGTCTAGGGAACGTAAAATGAAGCGCCAACAACGCCACTGGGACAATTATATTTGATTTTATCAGCTGAAACCCTTTGTTAAGAATATTAATGAGCGACAGATTAACCAGAATAATCCCAATGCCAGTTTTTCTCAAATGATCGTTAATTTGTTATTAACAAAAAATTATCAAATTGAAACAGTCGAATAACATTACAATGATGATTTTTCGAGGTGAACGGAGCAAAATAAACTTTTTATTCTTCAACAATTTTTCGAAAAAAGTAGCCCTTTCAACATATAGGTAAGTGATGAAAAGACGAAAATTGAGCAAAATTCACCATTTTAAAAAAATCCTACCTCCACTTCTGTCGAGTACTTTTTACCATCCTCATGCGTAAAATGATTTGAAAATTGTATTCAACCGCTATATTTTCTCATTAGTTACTCTACATTTACCTTGTGAGTTTCGCAATAGAATTTGTATGACATATTTTGAATTCCCAGAGGTTTTGGTAATAAAGGATGACAAATAATCGTTCGAACACTATCTATCTATATTGCTTACGGAGATAATACCCTAACACAACGGGAAGTAGGTCGCCTATTTCATGAGAAATTTCCTAATTTACCGCCCATATCTCAAGGAAAAATAAGCAAAATGGAGAAGCATTTTCGTGAGTTTGGTCGTTTGGGGCGGATAAAAAAGCAGCTGCCAATACAATGAGTGATGAACTCAAATTGGATGTGATGGTTGAGTTGGGGGAAAACCCACATAACACATATTAAGTAGCCAGGCATCCACTACATTCAATGTTTACCATATATCGGTAGTAAACATATTAAAAAAAAATGGAATGCATCCCTATAAAATGAAATCTACTCAGGAATTCATGGAAGACGATTTTGATTGAACTTGATTGTGTGAGCAAATGATGGACATGTTGGACAACAATATCATCTATTTATGTTTTGTGATGAGTGTACTTATTTTATTAACGGTCATGCTGATCGGGGAAATTGCCGCCACTGGTCAACGGAAAATCCTCACTGGATGAGAGAAGAACACACGCAATACCCTCAAAAGGTTAATGTATGGGCGTGGATTGTAGGAAACCATATTATAGGTTCCTTTTTCATTGAGGGGCAACTTGATTGGCGATAAGTATTTGCCACTACTTCAAAATGATGTCATTCAAAGTTCAGCAAATTTATATCCTGATCCAAGAAACCCTAAAGTTTCGGTGAATACGATATGGTCTCAGCAGGATGGAGCACCATCAAATAACCAAGTTAATGTCCGGCAATACCTCGATACAATATTTTCGGATCGGTGGAGGATCGATTGAATGACCATCGCGATCACCCGATCTTTCATCATTAGATTTCCTCTTATGGGGATATGTAAAGAGCAATGTGTACAAAACTAAACCTTGGATGACTTAAAAGAACGAATAACTCCTAAGATTAGGTCGGTCACGCCTGATGTTATAAAATTTTAGAAGACAGTTTTATTTGAGATTAGGAAGTTGCCAAGACGTTCGCGGTGAACATTTCGAACATTAATTTCGTTAAAATCCATAGTTCTTTTCAGTATTCTACATTTCATTACATTTTGCATTACATTTCAGTTTTTGAGTGTATTTTATCGAATTTCGGTAACCACATGATTTTAATTTATTTATATCAATTTTTGCAATAATTTCGAAAGCAATAACATTTTTGAATAGAGAATAGAGATACTTTTCGAACGATATATTACAAGCCTATACCCATTCAAAAAATAGGGGGTTGTACAGTTGTATTCATAGAAAATGGGTACACTATACATAGTTTTCCATTTTTATTATTGTTATTGGTTACGTTGTGTTTAAAACTTTGCGTTGTAGAAATATTCTAATACATTAAAATCATTATTCACATTTAATATGTTTTTGTTTTGTCTATCGCCGTCGATAAGAAAAGCCTGATTTAAGCAAATATGGCAAAATCTAGTCATAAGACTTGTACCCATTTTCCGTGAAAACAACTCTACATGTCATTCGAAGGAAGTTAAAGGTAGGGGTGGCATTGTCACGTTGAAGAATGTCAAATTATAATTTACATTTGACGTGTTTCAGGATTTTTTAAAAACATGTACGGTAACCGAAATAATGATTTCAATCCATTTGCCTTTTACACACTGTAGATCAGTACCTAGAACGCAGAACAGGCAGTGGAAGTCAATATTGTAGATTAGCTGGTTGAAACGTAGAGGCTATGATTAGTTGGAATGCTGAATTTTTAGAGAACTGTCTATCAGTTCTCGATAATGACTCCAGCATTATCACACGGATCAATTCCATAGGGGACTATTTTCTATATTCAAACGTCCGTGAAAACATTCATTTCTGATTTACTCTTCATATTCATTGCCTTTTCCATTAGAAAATGTTGACCTTAGCAGTTAACACTTCGCCATTTTGTCTTAACTGCTTGTTGGAAACGGAAAACGGCGTCATGTGACGCCTTGTAAATGGAAAGGATGTGAAAATTTTGATATTTTTCAGAGAATCATTCATCATATGTATGAAAAACGCGAATATTTCACATGTATAACGGAATTTTCATTTTTTTCCGTTCTGGGAAAAAGGTTGCACATCTGGCAACGCCGGTAAGTGGAAGTACAAGCCGCGTTCTTGTTCTTGACCTTACTGATTATGCTGATGACGTAATATCGGATTGCACTGTTATATTGCATTGATGCATTTGGCTGAAATACTCCGAATTGTTTTATTCCAGTAAAAACATGTATGACGATAACATATTACTATTTTCATTTAATGGTAGTTGTTCTGAACAGTCACATGCGATAAAATATTCATCTTCAACATCTTAGTATATTAGTATTATCGATCACGAGGGCCACGACCAATTGTAATTAGCAAGGCGTTTTTTCTCCTGAAAGTGTTTTTGGGTTGATAATTTTTTCTAAATTAGAATATTAGTGAAGATATTCTTCGATCGTATATACGATTGTTATGATCGACACTTGCATTATTATGCATCAGAATTCCAATGACAACATTATTAGAATTGATATATTTACTTAGTACTGCCATAAGGTATTTGAAGATTTATCACTGATGCTTCTGATTTATATACAATGACATGGAAATTGGCATGGTCCTACAAACATTATTTACAATACTTAAGCGAGAAAATATTGAATCCATGAAAATAGTACCCTCGCGATTTCTCCAAGCATAAATATTCTTTTCTAGGTTCAGTAATCCCTTATAGTATCATCGTGTAGCAGCTAGCGACCCAAAAATCAGGAAATATTTTCAATGTGTCATAGTACTAGTTCAAGTACTTTTTAATATGTGGAAACAGTTTCCATTACAGCTCCTATTACAATGATATACTTAAATTTAGATTCGGATTGGGGGAAAATCATGTGGAAACCACATCAAGTATTTCAAAATAATTGAAAGATCGATAAATGAATCATTCGTTGAAAATTAATATAGTCGACTATAAACTAGGGTATGAAACTTGTTTATAGTGCAAGATTACAATGGAATTCGTGAAATTGATATAATGATCCTTGCATATCATTTTCATAACACTAAACAACGGTTAAATTTTCTATATCGAATGTACATCAAAAGATCTTAACACCTTACCTTCAGAAATGAAGCGGAAAATGAAGGACATTCAAATGCAATAATGCCTCATTTGCATTATATTGGTCGCTATTCTCCTCAGTCTATTGTCCTGGAGATATCAACTGAAAGGCAAAACAAACTTTATGAAGAATATCATCAAGATGGAATACTTTTTCAATTCAATTGAAATATAATATACAACAGTTAATAAATATTATAATGATAAATGCCAAAATATTTAGAAAATTTTCAGTGAATACGAAATATTAGAATTTTCAAGATCCTAGGTCCTATAGATGGTAGTATCATGTGGCCGCTATACGTATTTTCAAGTGAAGTATTGTGGGACTGATCTTTTTTTCACTAATATCATGGAACGCATTGATTGAATCAAAATCTTGCATCGTATGCTTTCAATTTGTCAACTGTGGATTGAGAAAAAAGATAATTGTGAAAGATAGGAATGAATTATTTTCACATGTTCTATTGAAACTGAAGATGTAAGACCTAAAGATAGCAGTTTCATATTGTCAGGGACAGATAATGAACTGAATGGGACCATTCCCTATCAATATGCGACTTTTGAAAAAATTTATGTCATGAGTGCCACTGATCGGGGCAATTTTTTCGCTAATTTTCGTTGGGCAATTGATTTTGTAGTGAACCAATAAACTATTCCGGTATCCATAAAAACGTATGATAAGAGTCAGAGACAGTGATATATGGTTCGTCCTATGGAGAAAATGAATGACATGTATGAACAAAACATTGTAGACCTGCACTGCATAAGCGTTCGATTCAATGTCAACAATAACAGGAAAATATAGAGGGATAAAAACGTGAGTCACCCTGTATTTGCCCGACACGTATTCCGAATGAGAGTTTACACACGATTTCCTGTTCAGTACTGAAGTTGATGTATTTGATTATTGCTCCACGGTAAATATTTGTGTGAGGCTGTACGGAGGGCATTCTTTGAATTCTTCGACTTATCTTCCATGTATAACCAACGAGTTAAACAATCTCGTATTCTGATATCTCTTGAGTAATATCAGAATGTTTATTTATATTTTCAACGAGGCTTGGATATTACTGATATTTCTAGTGGAAAAGAGCATTTCTCGATAATACATAGACTAGGTACAATTTTGACTATGGCATTCATTCACGTAGCCGGAGGTGGTGATTAGAGTCGAGGTGGATTCATAAAGAAGTAGGACACATTTGGGGCAGAGTTTTGTTGGGGAAACACAGTGAATATTCACTGTCATTCTCAGTATATATTCTCATACGAAGTACAATTTTCATTTTCGGTATTTATGTCACTTATGATGCTGAATATTAGGTCAGAAAACGTCGACCAACTTGGCAATCCTGGTCTAGGATCTTTGATCCAAACCTTCGTGGATTACAAGCGCCTCCTAAAGCAGTTTCGTGTTGGGGTAAAATGCGTCCTGTTAAGTTAACACTCATATTGAAGGTTCCAATCATAGTTATGAGTTTTTCAACACGATAAAACAGTTTTTTCAGCTCTGTTGATGAAATTAATGGAATCTGAAACGTTAACAAGGAAACAATCGTTTCCTACGAATACAAAAAAAACGTACCATTATGATAGAGGAATTGAAAACTAGGTTATTGTTCATGGGCATTCATTCTATTTATTTTCGACTATCCCAATTTGAGGAATTGATATCAACATCAACTCAAGAAAAAAATGTTAGCTCTACGCCCCATCAATTTCATTGTCCGATTGGTTCTCGTCATATTACCCCCGCTTGATCATAATCTTCGAGCGGGAATTTCAAAAGCATGTTCGAAATCCATTCATTTTACAAAATATTTCAGGTGGACACTGAGATGTGAATTGAGTATGATGTGATTGAGATAGTTCATTTTAAGGTTGAAACGATAGAAGAACTCAATACCTTAAGTTATACGTTAACTGAATGATAGGTAGCGTACTGTACGAAAGGTTTGATGTTTCGATTTCCTGTTCACACTACTTTCTTTCACTGAAAGTTTTTATACGCTCAGACATTATTCCAGGAAATAATCTTGACGAAAACGACTTGGCCTCATAATTCATACAATTTTCTGAAATACATTCATAACCTCAAACTGTTATTCTTGAGCAATAACGATCGAGTCACTAGCAATAGATTGAACAACTCTTTCTCGGAATTTCATCATGCTGGTTGCTAAATGAAGTTTATGGCGAAAAAATTAATTTATCGATTGAACATTGATTACTTATTAGTATCACTCTCAATTACTTCCCAGAATACAAAACAATGGAAAAGTTAGAAAAACTAGACGACCAAAGATTTTCACTCGTTAAACCACTAGTGCTTGAATTATTTCCGGAAAGTTTTCCGAGCTCACGAATATTTTGAAAATTATCACGAGTCTGAAACGAGAGATAATTTTCTTAAAATATTCGTAAGCAAGAAAATATTTCCAAGGATCATTCAAGTCCGCGTTGTATTTGATAAGAGAATTCCACACCAAATTGAACTTCAACAAATTAATTGAAATTCATGTTTCAGCCTTTCAAAGTACGTCGAGGTAGGCTTTAGATTACACCACAGATTTAACAACTGAATCGAAAATGCCTACTTCTAGTCACATTTGATTCAGTTTATTGTGTGAGCTTTAATGAAATGAATCCATTCTGTCAAGAAACTACCAAAGTTATTCATTGTACCGACTCCAGTTGAAAGTGCAGTGTCAGTTGCTAGTGAAGAAATATGTGGACGAAGATTGTTTCATTAATCTGCTAAATTGGTCTTGTGCCGAATTTGAACGTTACATTTTATTTACTTCTGCTTTAAGTGAGTAAGTGACATGTTATGTCAAACAGAATATTCTTATTATTATCTTATTATTGACTCTATTGAAACCTATTGCTAAGAAAGAAAGAATAAAAATACAAAGTCAAGTAAGGAAATCAAATCAAAACAAAAGGCTGAAATGGATTTTTTGGTCAATAACCAAATTGAGGTTTGATTGATCAAACAAATTTAAATGGAGAAATAAATGAAATAATATTGTAACAAGGAAATTGTGATATCTAATGTGAAATATTAGTCAAAAAAAAATTAAATGAAGAAATACTTGGAGTTTCAAATTGAGTGCACTCACGACGTTTCGATTGCTGGTATGGTCGGTTATAAACACCCGATTTCACTACGGTGGGGAAAGGGGCGCTACTAACAATGAGGCTCGCGGGTGCTACTTCTAGAAGTGCGATGATCGATTTTCAGCGGGACTTGGATAAGCGGCCTCTACACATTCCGGATCTCCACGCTGGGGTGTGAGAGAATGCGTCGTTGTGGAGGATGTAGGCGACTACCTGGAATTTCCTCTTGAACCAGTGCTCCTCTTTGTGTATGATTTCGGCTTTAGACCATTCAATGCCGTGATGAATTGTCCAGAAAATGCTCCGCTATTACTGATTTCGTTGTTTCTCGTTGTGTGTTTTTTTGTGTTCGCCCATTCTCACTTCCAATGGTCTTCTAGTTTCTCCGATGTAGGATTTGCCGCACTAGCATGATATCCGCTGAACGCAGTTGTTGGTGTCGTTGTTTTTATTCGGTGGTCGCATTTTTGTGAGCTGGCTGCGTATTGTGTTCCCTGGCCAAAAACAGACCCTGACGTTGTATTTCCCTCACACCCTCTAGATTTTCTCTGAAAGTCCTTTCAGGTAGGGGATGGTGAAAAAAATGTTGTTCCAGTATCTCCTTGATTCCATTGGTTCGTCCAGGCCAATGTCTGATTCACTAGCTTCTTCGAGTAGCCGTTCTTCCGAAGATCCTTTCTTATGTTGTTCAGCTCCTTGTCGAGACGTTCTTTAGTGTTGCAGAGATTGAATGCCCGACCAATCAGAGACTTGACGATTTTCCGATTCGTAGAATGATGGTGATTGGATTGCTCATTCATGTATTGTCCAGTATGTGTTGGCTTCCTGTAGACTGATGTAACCATATATTTCTGGTCCTCTTACCCTCCACGTCGAGAAACGGCAGTTTGCTCCGAGATTCTTTTTCCATAGTGAACTTGGTGGTGGGCCTCAAGTTGTTCCGATATTCCAGAAGGCCGTCCAATTCTGCATCTCCGTGATTCCATACTGTGAACGTGTCGTTGACGTATCTCGACGAGGGGTTTCTTGTTGGCATGTTTGATGGCGAATGCTTCGAACAACTCCATGTAGATGTTGGCTATAACCGGTGACCACTGTCATGATGCCACAAATAAGTTTTAGATAAAAATGAAAATTCGTTCACTCACTGGAGGTATTGTGGTGTCATCTAGATAAATTTTATCATAACCACATCTTTTCTTACATTGTCGGTATAATTACAGTTTTCCAGAAGGAAGGGAAACGTAGCGAACAAACTGCATGACCTTTTCATTCACTCAAGAGGCGACACAAAATTCACCGATTTTCGCTAGACATCGCTCCTTTACACCGACTCGATCGGACCAGCTGATTAGAAGCGGAGCATCGCTGCTGAGACTAAAAAAAGAAGAGAAGAATGCAGCAGGAGCAGCCGTGCATAGAATGTAGTGCATTCCGCGTATATCTTTCGCCTGTGTAGGGCAGGAATGTGGCTCAGCAGTAGGTGGTTGCCCTCCGCACCCCGGACCCGTTGGTCGCGGTGCATCGCGGCCGCCTGTGATGTTACCGCATACCTTTACGCACCGCACCAATGATGCAAGAGCAAAACAACGACCGATCGCAAGCGAGATGATGCAGGACCGCAGTAACGGAAATATACGCGGGAGATGTATCAATAGAGGTAACAAAGGTTTTGTCGGTAGAAAGGATAATTCATTGTTCATAACTTGGAATGCTCATTCTTCATCACTCTACAACTTTTTTATTGCAATGATGAAGACAGTTATGTTCTCGAAACCATATTATAGTTGTGTAAAAATGCGTTGATAATTTTTCCCAAGTTGGGCAAAGTATCTTCACCTCTCTAATTTCAAAGGCATATCATGTGGGCATTTTTTTATATGAAAAATAACGAAACAAGTATCGCCGTTTTGTGAACCTTCTTATAGTGAATTCTCACTTGTAATATCACTAGTGATTGAATTATTTGCGTAAATTTTCTCGAGCTCACGAATATTTTGAAAATTAATAATAATAATTTTCTCAAAATATTCGTGAGCAAGAAAAAAATCACCAGGATAATTCAAGTAGGCGTGGTATTCTGTGGGAAAATTCCTCACCATATTGAACACGAAATTAATGTTTTAGCCATTCAAACTACTTACGTCATTATATGCTTTGGATTTGGATAGCACTACAGATTCAAGAATTGAATCCCAATTGCATTTTTCTGTTATTTTCAATTTAGTTTACTGTGAGCTTCAACAAAATGAATAGATTCGGTCAAGAAAATAACGAAGTTATTCTTTGTACCGACTTTAGTTGCAAAGAAATATAAGCAATCCCGATTACACCTACAACTGTAAATATAACCCCAAATTTCTATTTGTTTCAGGTTCACCCTATTCAAAAAACAACGAATTATCTGCAAAGGAGGAAAATAAATATCGAATATCACTAGAATATATTAACGCCCTGAAATGCAATGAAACAACAAGGCCTCACAAGATCCATACTCAAAGCAACAAAGGATACATATCCTTTTTTCAAACATGATAATATAGTGAAGTGTCACTTCGTTCGTTTAGTTGGTTTCTTGGATTTCTGGCTCCATACGGTGCCAATTTCTCCAGATCAGGTGAATAATCAATTCAAAAATTCAATAAAAACACATAAAGTCTATCACAAAATGTCGTCCCGGCACCTCGAGGTATCCACGTACCATCTATGCGAGCAGAACATACGTCTGCTCACTACCAACGCGAAACCGGAACTCTGATGTGTCAGTAGCTTGTAAATAAAAATGTAGATTAAAACTGTATTTTCATTAGTCTGCTCAATTGTTCTGGTGCCGAATTTGAACATTATATTTTGTTTACTTCTGGTCGAAGTGGGTGACATGTTATTTTAAACAAAATTTTGAACGTTACACTTTGTTTACTCCTGGTCGAAGTGGGTAAGTGACATGCATGTAAAAAATTTCCACTATAACTCGCTGTAGGTTACCCATCCAGGAAAAAAATTCTGATAAAATACCTGATCTGATAAAATACCTGAGTTGCCCTTGGTTGCCATGGTGAAGCGAAACAAAATACGCATTTCATTGGTCGAAAAGTGTTGGTGTCAAATTTCCACAGAAAATTGTTTTTTTAGTGTCAATATTCATCGAATATAGGCCAGTTCTATCCAATTTTCTGATAACTCAATCTTTATAACTTCCTCCGCGACTGGGAAAATATTTATATCGACATTTTTCAACAATTTTGGATACTACGGAAACACATTCAAACTTTTTGAATAAAAAAACAGTTTCTCGAATTATAACAGAATTCTGTCTATTTTCTTTGAATAAGATATCATAGTTCTGGTATGTTCAAGATCTTTTGCTTTAATGCTTGGAAACCGAGAGAAGTTTCCCATTTTTGATACCATTTGATTTATAACAAATTCTTAAAATCAAACTTGGATACCAATGAAGTTCCTGTTTGTTTACAATAATTGAAGTACCCTACCTAACATTATAAGTCTGATTTTTATATAAAGGTTATCACCGTCTGGAATGCGAGAAACCGGGGTTCAAGTCCCCGCCACGGAACTACACACGTTGACTTTCCTGGGGGGAAACCCATTTGGAAGCCCATTTTCAAACTCTGGCAAGGAAACCGATTGAGGTTTCTTTTTGAAATTATCAGAAAAAATTGTGTATTGTTAGAGAACAATTCACAAGCTATCTTGTGGAATCAATTCATTTTCAATTCATGTTCTCGCGTGAATTGTGACCTGTGATATCAATTAACATTTGTGAATTTTTCAAACTCTGGTAGGGCTTGATTGGGTCCGAGAACCGTCTGAGAACTATCCGAAGTTAAAGTGGGTT
The DNA here is from genome assembly GCA_032362365.1 of Zygogramma bicolorata. Classification (NCBI taxonomy): domain Eukaryota; kingdom Metazoa; phylum Arthropoda; class Insecta; order Coleoptera; family Chrysomelidae; genus Zygogramma; species Zygogramma bicolorata. The sequence goes on from JAVJAQ010002478.1 coordinate 157,442, forward strand.
TGAACAATTTCAGATCAGCAGGTCTGCAATACCCGAACTTGTATCCTGAAATGCCCTAAAACCGATAAACAAATATGAACTTTCATAAAGGAATCGATCGATATTCGAATATATTGGTGTGGACAAATTCCATTTCAACCGAAAACCTGGATGCCCAACCCGAGTATTTCTTGGAAAACCACACCTATTGTCACAAGTCGATCACCGTATGCATTTATGCATTATAAAATTTGATCAATTCAGCTAAGTAACAACTATTATAAAAGTACTAGCTATAACCCGAACTCAAAACTAGTTTTCAGGTGATAGCGAAGCATATATCGAATCAAACCCTAAATGTATCTCCATTCAATCAGGTCTACTATTCTGGTGAATCTCGAACAACTTTCAATATTGAATATCGAAAATAATCGAAGACTATTATGGAGGAATATCATGATGCACCATCGAGATTTCTGAAATATCTTGTAGGTAGGTACTGGTTTTTCGATGATATAATATTCAATTTCCGAAATAGTTTCGAAGATAATATTGACTATTGAAACTTCTGGTTGTGCACCATAATTGCATTCGGTCCCATCCTTGAATATTTCTCGATAATCTAGTAATATTCAAGAATCAATAGGCCACCAGAATAACAAGCTTTGTTGACGTATGGTGGGTACCCATCGATGGCGAACAAACCTTGAAATTAAGTAAGCGATGAGATCTCTTATATGTTCAGATATTTGCAACAAGTTATTCAAGTGAAAGAGTAATGGAGAACAGTTATAAAAACAAAAGAAATAAGTGATCTAGATCATACCTCAAATTGAAGGGAAAAAAAAGATGATTACGATGGGACGGCGATGTGTATAAAGTTATACACAATTGGAAAACGAGTCGATGAACGCAGCAACGAGCCGGGTGTAGGAAGTACAAAAGCGAACAATTGCGAGAAGGAATTGCGAAAGATCCGAAACCGGCAGCTGACCGTGGGACAGACGCCCGTGAAAAAGTCGCACGGTCTGCGCGTATGCGTGCTCCCGAACACCAAATATCTGGACAGATACCGTAGGGGGCACACAACACAATATTAGGCTGGCATGCCGGTGTTGAAAAGTTGTGCAAAAAGTTAGAATACTGGGTGTATGAAATTATATTCATAAGGATGTTATGAGAATATCTTCGGAAAAATATGATATAATTCGGAGAAAAATAGGCCAGTGTGAATATTATTGATAATCCAGTAATATAATTTGACACTACTCGTTTTATATCACTCAATAATCATCACACACCATCACAAATCACTACCAGTGAAATAAAATGATGTTTATGCTGAATATATGAAATTGTTCACAATATCACAGTGTACATTACTTACGAACTCAATTAGTTCGTAATCGCAAGATATAATTATTGGTGAAATGAGAATGAAACTATTTATTTTGATATTGACGAATTTACAAGAATTGGGCAATTCATGTGACTTTGAGGGAAATATAGTTACAAAACAGCTAAGTCACATAGTTGCCTCAAAAAATATCTTAGACCGGAAAATAGTAACAAAAAAAAGTTAGTCATTAGTTACAGGTATGGCGACCCCCAACGAGTCTGATTGTGTAATGAACAAGACGAAATAAATGCTAACTCTCTGGCCGTTGGGGCGTAATCGCGTGGCGAACTACCAAACGTGTAGGATAAATTTGGATTTTCAAATGCTTTGTTACACGATAATTCTTATATTTTCGGTAGTTTATAAAAAGAAAAGTAGGCGGAAGCTTAATGCCATACTTATCCCGTGGTGCTATACCCCGCCATACCAATTGGAACGCGTTTATTTTTAATTTTTGTTTGGAAGACTTGTTACAGGCTAATTTTTCTCAACTCGTCATCTTCGAAAAGCCATTCACGGAAATCACCATGCCATACCGTTCCGATGGTTCCAAGTAGCCGCCATACCGCCACAATGACGCATTTTTTTTTTAATGATGCTAAACCATTCATTACAGTTTCGCATTTGAATTTTTCGAAAGTTCACAACGGAATATGCTTCGAAAAAATGATGCCATACTTTTCATGAAGTGCAAAAGTGGTGCCATACTCGAAAAACTGTTTCTATCGAACGGTTTTTGAGCTACATCTGATACAGGACGTCAAAGTTTCCATTTCAGTACGGTTTAAACTTGAAACTTGGTACGAACATTGTTTGCACCTTCAACTTTCAGAAAAAAAAAATGTGCCAAACTGCAACAAATGACTAAAAATGACTGTTAATAACATTGTACTTATTAGACCCATCACACGGGTTTGGCGTAGTCTGATAATCATTTCTAATCATACTTCTGGATCACAAATTCTAAAACCAGCTATCAATTTCCCTCGATCCATATTGCCGAACAAAACACCAGCCAAAGCACCACAACACCTTACCTGATGAGCAAAGAAACACAGGATAAGTGCATCGGCCTCTATCACATGATACGTCAAACCTCTCTTATTGGTTGAATAGTTTCGAAATAAGATCACGATTTGCCATAATTTGAAGAAGATGATATGCAGTTTGTCCCTCCATTTCAGTGGTCTAATGTCTTAAATGTGCTAGTGTGAAAATAGTTTTTGCGAACAAAATTTAAGAAATTAGGAGATTTTCGCTTATATTGGATCGAACAATGTGAGAGTTTGTAAAAGAAGTAGATGTGGAATTTCAATGGTTGAATCTTTCGAACATAGCAGAAATGAACTTGAAGGTAATGGCTTTTCAATATTTCTCAGCATGCCGATGCCGTTATGTTCCTACCTAGGTTTCGTTTACTGTCTATTGTATTGTTGTTGTTCTCGTAGTTGTTATGCACATGAGAATACTGAAATTTCAGTGGGTTTTATTTTCAAATCTCAAGGAAGATTGCATCAGTTAACAACCACCGGAATAAGAGGTTACCTAAGTAGTTACTTTTTATCAAATAGAGAATGAGAAAATTGAAATACACTAGAATCAGGTATGAATAGGTAGATTGGTTCAATTTGGTTATTTATGTCCGTATTTATTCAGCTATGTAATAGGTACTCACCTGAAAGATGTATGAGGTAGGTAATTCAACCTGTAAATGAATCATAGCTCCTATTCTAACCACTTCAGTCGGATCGAGAATTTTGATTCGAGCTTTTAGTGAAATATGATTTGGTATAATTCAGCGGCTGAAAATGAGGAAGATGATTTGTATATTTCTGGTACCAACTCGTTCATTTTGAGCCGCTGAAGTTATCAGGTATCAACCTGCTTTTCTGCTGGGTGTTGTATGGCCGAATACAAGTTTTGGTTTTTGTAGACCTTTCAGACCTATCACGAGTATTATTGATCCGTTAAGCACATCAATTCATTCAATAACATTTTCCAATGTCCAGTACCTACCAAAAGGTCAATAATTCTTTATAACTGTTGGTTCAATGACAACATCCCAGAATGCGAAACTAGTTATACTGTTTTGCGTTGGCCAAACTGAGCAACCAAAATATCCAGAATCTCCCTAAGACGCTGCTCAGTGACGCGCCAATAGAAATAAACTTACATTATTTATCATATATATGTAATAAGTTTATGGGGTGTAACATATGGTTTTGTATTATTGAAAAAAAGGCTTCTTCGTGCCGGCATGGCGGCTACTTGGAACCATCGGAACGGTATGGCATGGAGATTTCCGTGGATGGCTTTTCAAAAATGAACAGAAAAAAAATAGCCTGTGAAAAGTTTTCAAAAAAACAAAAATCAACGCGTTCTAATTGGTATGACGGGGTATAAGCACCACCGGATAAGTATAGCATTACGCTTCCGCCCACTTTTCTTTTTATAAACAACCGAAAAATATAAGAATTATCGTGTTAGAAAGCGTTTGAAAATCCAAATTTATCCTACACGTTCGGTAGATTGCTACGCGATTACGCCCCAACGGTCAGTGAGTTAGCCTTTATTTCGTCTTGTTCATTATACAATTAGACCCGTAGGGAGTCGCTATACCTGTAACAAATGACAAACTTTTTTATGTTACCATCTACCGGTCTATCCAGCAAACCAGAAGAAATCAAATGAGATCCTATCGTATGGTTTAACACAAGCTTCTAGTTTATTCTTGAGGTTTGGTTGGAGAATCGGGTGAAATATATTTTGTTCAGAGCAAAATTTTTTTTCAGGTCAATTCATCAAGTCAAATTATGTCAATATTTGAATCGATATTTGTCAACATGTATAGGTACGATACAGAAACTTCCAAAGACCCAGAATCTGGATATAATTTATCACGAACCACTCCGTATAATTAACAAAATGTCATCATCATAAGACACAATTCGATAACTTACACCTCTAATACGAGGCAATAATTGCCCCGTCCTATTTCGTATTATTTATTCAATAAGGATTCCGTAATGAATCCCACAAAGAATCCAATGAAATACCATGGTCGGTAGTGACTCAAAGCTACGACGTACGCTTTGCATTCTCAGAGATTATTAATAGAAGAGCCTCAAAGGCGTAAGTCGTGAATCAGCACGAACGAGTCTCAGTTATCTTTCTGTTGATTTTGCATTCTTCAGGTGACTGCATTCTTTACAAGCCGTTTGTTCGGAGCAATGCACTTGTCGGTATAGGTATATAGATTTCCAACACGAAATCTACGATCGACCACGGAGGACCCCAGAGGCATATGAAAGATGCTTGATTCATATTACATGAGTGACTTGCCAAAATAATGTTTCGGATGGAAAAAGTATAAAATTGAATAGATTGTTATCATTATACTTTGCGCTATCAAATAATCTGGGATGTACACCTAATAGTACTACAACAAACAAGAGACATGTTCATTATCGTTATTGTAAAAAAAAAGTCGCAGTACATTTGAAAATATCTCTCAAATGAAGATATTGTTTTTCTCTACTAACTATTGATAGTTTATGTAACAAACTCTTCTCTTACTTCAATAGAGTTTTCACAATCAATGAAAGAGTTCGTACATGACGCTTACTTATAATGGCGTAGATGAAACCTCTGGAGTTCGTTAAATTAATCTCGATACTTTGTATTTTTCAATAGTGCCCTGTACATATTGTTCCGATCTTTCCTTGGGTTCGTTTATTGAGACTCCAAACAATACTTTACTACTTTTGTTACCAGTTGTTGTGACCAGTGACGGTTCGAAGCAATGAGTTGGAAGAAATAGGCTTCACGCATTCATATCGAAGGATATCACTGCGGACCATAAAAACTGCAGCACGGTGTCTATAGTGCACATAACGTTCATTTCATTCAATTTTCCACCTATAGTAAGGCTCTCAGATGTTCTTTTTAGAATGGATGAACCAAGGGGCTCTGTTATTGCTCGTCAGCATGCCCCCCCGATATGCTGGATAATTCTAGTTTTCTACAAGGTCTGGATGACCTTGTCCTCACAAGTGATTACGTGTTTGCAACCTTGCAGGTGAGTTAGATCATGGTTGCATTCTCATCTAGTCCTTGATGAAATGTCCGGGTTTTCCACATCTATAGCAAGTCCTCTCCTTTTGGCTGTTCATCCCACTTATAATCAGTTTGATTTCCTCCAGAACCTTCCCGATTGAACCAGTCGCTTCGCCTGAGCGTTGTTCGGGATCTTCTATTGATACCGCTCGCACTTTCGGTCTCGAGGTGTTGAAGGCCGCCTCCACTTCCGAGCAGCGAACCAAAGCATCGCTGCTTCTCTTGAAGCTTGTCAATCGCAAGAGGTCTTCGGATTTCTCGGTCTCTCGGTCCGTCTATAAATATCTGCACTGCCAGTTGCTCCCTAAATCTCCGGGTGCTTCTGGATAAGCCAGCTGAATGAGTCGCCTCACATCTGCTTCGAATACCTGCAGACTCTCACCTGATTTTTGTGTGCGAGTTTTTATTTGGGCCTGGTGTAGCTGTTCTCGGTCTTGATCGCCATACCTCAACTCTAAAATGCAGAAATCAGGTCCTCATATTTTTTCTGCTGTTCGATCTGTATGGTCTGCACCATACTCATCTGGCCCTCTCAAAGGTACTATGAGTGCCTTAGCTCTTTTTTCTTCACCCCATCCATTATTCTCTGTCGCAGCCTCAACTTGTCCACGGTACATGGACCAAAACGACTGTTCATCAAAAGTCGGCGGTTTTACGGAAGTTCCTGATATGGCAACCCTGTCTTTGCGATCTTGGTTCCTGAGAAGAGCTATCTGCTTTTCGACTCTCTCTTTTAGTCCTTTGATCTCCTCTCGCACTTTTTTCTACTTTCTTATTGAATTTATCGTCGATTTTCTTGACATCTTCGGTCAGTTCTCCTTTCAGGTCTTCTTTTAGTTCTTCCATTCGTACTCCGGTTTGATTCAACACATGCTCGAAGAACCTTTCTTGATGTCCTATCTAGAACCTTCTGGTAGTCTGGTGGTTTTGGTTGTTTTTCAATTTGTTATAATTCGTTCTTTTGTTTCTACATAATGTTCTAGAATGTATCGTCTCGTTCTTTCTTTTCAATTTCCCGTCCTTCCTTTTCATATTCTCGCTCTTTTTTCTGTTCTTCGAGAAGTTCCTGGAACGCCACTTCTCAATCTTTCTTTTAATTTTTTCGTTCTTTCTCTTCATTTTCGAAAATTTTCTGGAGTACTTCTTCCCTTTCTTTCTTTTCATTTTCGAAAATGTTCTGGAGCACTTCTCGTTACTGTTTTTCATCTTACCGTCGTTTATCTTCTTGTGTTCGTCGCGAATCAAGAGTTCAAAAAAAAATGACGTTCTCTCTTCGACCTCTTATATTACTTTGCATTCACGAGCGACAGGGCCGGCGCTAGGAGATTTCGTAACAATATTGAGTAATAAACTTTTATAAAGGTAATCAATGACATGGGGGGCGAAAAAGATCAGGCATACCATTTTCAAAACCGGAACAACAGACCAAATGAACAGACAAGAGAATTAAAGTTTTTTCTTGTGGGAACACCTCGGTAATGTTTTGCACAAAAGCAGTCGTAAGGAATATATTTCATTGATAACTGAGTACAATATTTTAAAAGGAGAGTAGAAAAAATGTACGGGAAATATAATTAATCTCAATCAGTTGACAAATCAGTTCACGCAAAATCAGTCAATATTTCATCAAGATATAACGGATAATAGGCGGTCAAAGACTTACATTATACAAAGAATTGCATTTGAATAAATTTCTGGAAGAGAAAGTAACTGTTTTCCATACAGGCCCTTCGATTCAACTTAAACGGTACAAAAACTTGATGAAATCAAATGGAATCAGAATATGGAAATGTATTTTGGTGAAGAAAAAAAAGAATAAATGTTGAATTGATTGAAAAATTAATATTGTGGCAAAAAAAATATCAAATATAAAATAGTAAAATCAAACAAATCGTGAATGAAGATATATGATTCGATATAAAGAGAAGGCGAGTTTCAAGCTGTTTTCCCCACATTTAGATGGCAGGTATCCGCAATCGTCTTCGAGGTGTCATAACCATTACATTGAAAATGTTTCATCATACAATATATGAGAGAATGAAAATAGAGTAAATAAATAAACTTGATTATGTAACTAGGTAAAAAGGCATGAAATCACGAAAGTGGTAAATACATTGAAAATATTTGAAGAATAATGAAAAAAACTTATTTTCGACCAGAAAACTCAAACACCTTATATCAATTGGTGTTTCAACACCTATCGAAAAACTGAAGTTTCCTCCTACCAGTGCTAGAAGCTTCATTATCGTCTCGAAATTATCCTTACTAGTTATTATTATCAACATAAATGTTGGTTATACAATCAATTTCGATTCATTTCTAGCTATTTCTGTTATTCTATCAGAATGAAAACAGAATTTCTTTTTTTTACCGTAATAGAGCTTTATTTTTCACACTACAAGCAGCAGTATCGCAGAATATCCAGTTGAATCAATGTGGTGTGGCATTTCATTTCACGGGTATGGCTTTATAAATGTAGTGGATTGAATGGTGGGTGGGCGGAATTGGCATTATTGTTTATCAGAAATGCTTGCGTAATCGGTCTACTATAAAGTTCTCGAATTGCAATATGACATTATCGAAATACCTATCAATTCAGAATATGTGCATGGTTCGATGCACCTCGTAAACATTCTTTCTTTCGATTCGATTGACCTGATATTAATTTTCTAGAAATGAATGTTCAACTAAATAACAGAGTTGTTCGATGGCAAACACTAGTATACTGCTACAGAGCAGTAAATATGCACGGTCATTTCGTTTACGTTATATTTTCCAGATTAGTGGATGAAAAATGTGGTATTCAAACATCAACAACAATTCGATTCATCGACAAAAAGGAAGAGTATATTCTAAACAGCTACTTCCTACAATCCCTACATTTTTGGTCCGATGGACTCTGAATCCCATAGAAGTCACTTTATATTGCTCAATTATTACGAAAATTACGAATTTTGAATCATAGAAAAATTTTACTAGAAGCAAAAATAGGGAGACGTTTGTAGAAAAAAAAAATCACTCACCTGAATAATATTTCATTCAAAACCAGACAATATCAAGGTTCGCTCGTAAGAATCTTTAGCTCTTCAGTATGCATATGGATGAACTATGGAATCTTCTCAGTGGGTACACCAAACATTTCCGAAAAAATAAATACTGATTGTGGCATTTGGCATCTCCAAGCATTATCTTTATTGGTGAAACATGCGTTGGGTTTTTACTTCAATGTTGGTAACTTGGATACATGTTGATGAGGATATGAATCTAAACAAGTAAAAAAAAAAGACAAAAATGTTTATATAATTCTCAAGAAGTAATGAACTAGTCATAAAAGTAATATATGAACTGTGGGTTTGAATCTTCCTCGAAATTAATTTTGAATAAAAGCCAAAAAACAAAAAATCCATCCACATTTTCCAGAAAAAAATATCAGAATCAGAATATACTTTATTGCCCAAAGAATGTTATTCTTATTGACAAAGTCATCCTCAATGTACACGAACTCGATATTTGTCACAAACAAATAAAAAGGTTTGGTTTAAATTGTAGAATCACCGCAGTTAAAAACGAAGTGAAAAAATGTCACAACATACAATTTCGTGAACGGAATACATAAATAACATTTAAAAAAGTCATAAAATCTCATAAAAAAATGATATAAAGCAAAAAAAATTTTCAAAGTAATACTTGAGTAGATATTTACCAATACACTTCAGTTTAAAATATGAAAATTGAATGCCCAATACCGCCAAAACAATCAGACTACTAGATCAGTAAATCGGTATTGTAAAATTCCTCCAAGCTATAAAATGGATTGTCATATAGTAACAACTTCACCCTTTCTCTAAAAATAGTGTAAATATTGATTCCTTTGATTAGTGCCGGAAGGTAGTTGTAAATTCTGAGACAAGTGTAACTTATTGAATCTTTTACAAGACTACTTTCGGGAATAGACAAAGGAAAATTATACTGAGAGGTACGAGTGTTGTACGCTGATGATATACCGACGTATTGATGACGGCGTTTGTGGATCAGACATGACGTTTCTAAGATGAAAATAGAGATAACAGTAAAGATGTGGTGTTTTTTGAAATAATCTCTGGACGAATCCCGATTCTTGATCTTGCAAAGCGCCCTGACTGCTCTTTTCTGGATGACTTTTACCCTTTGGATAAGGTTCTTGCTACAAGCCTCCCAAAAGGCAATTTCTATGAGCTATATGCGATTCAACTAAGGCATGAAATGCTGATTTAGCTGCTGCAAATCCTACCTCTCTAACAATGATCCTGATGGCATAGCATCCGGAAGACAATTTTTGCATAAATTATCAACATGTTCATTGGTTCATTGAATTTCAACTCATCGTCAACAAGGAGACGTAATAATTTAATAGATGTGGCATTTGAAGCTCAATTATTTAATCAAAATATAAAAATTCGTGTTTAACCCTATCTAAATGATAAAGATATCACAACTGTCAATATCAGTACTGATCAGAAATTCAATAGTTTTTGTTAAATATTCTTTAATGAAAGTGTTATGGTGGAAACAAGTGATCCTGAAAAATCATATAACGGAGAAGATAAATAAAATCTGCAAATAAGAAAATTACAGGAATTTTTCCAAATTTGACATCTTGATTTGACATTTGGCGCTTTTCATTCTAAAAGATTTTCAAATTGCTGGCACGAAATTTGACATCTTGATTTGATATTTCGTGGGATTTATTCTAAAAGATTTATAAATTGCTGGCATTGAAGCATATTCGGAGACCAAATTAAGCTATGTAAAACGGGGTCGGATTAGAATAACCTCGAGGTAGAATCTGCCTGTCGTAAAACGCGACAAAAAAAATTAATTTGGAAGTTGGTCTCTACTATTGCTCGGTGAAATACCACCATTTCAACTATACGTGCTGTGAAGTGTTAATTCACGTTTCACTAAGTGGTTGATGTTTCCGGTTTTTCCCAATTATTGAATTTTAAAAATAACGATGTCTCCTAGAATGAAAAACTCCGGAAGTGAAATACCTTCCCAATCGGATTTCCCGGTGGGAGGTACTGGGAGAGATTTTTCATCGAAAGTATTGAAAATCAATATTGTAATATTCGTGGAATGGATAAAGATATCAATAATGTCAACTGAAACTCAGGGTCAATTCATAGACCAATGAAGTACTTATGCTCTTCCCAGGTTATGAATTCTATCCTCGCTTTCGTTTTAAAGTTAGTGTTTGTCTATATTCTAGGAATGATTCATCGTGGCATTACAAGTCAGTCGATTTCCCTTGAAGAACGGTCTGTTTTTCATCTAGTAATTTCAATGTATGTGCTCGAGAAATCTCTGATACCATCATTCTGGAAATGGAGACATTCATATCAACTAGTCTAAGAAACCATGGTTCAATGAGAGCTTATCTGAGGCTGTCACTTTAAACAAGCGGCATTCAATCGCTGGCGACATAATCCAAGTTCAGAAACGAGATCTGAGAATGAACTGTGGGTGTAGGTGTAGTGTAACAATTGAAGTTGCTGAAGAACCACATAATCATAAGATTCGTTCAAGGCTTGTTGAATGTCCAAACGGTTCTCGTTCGTTTCGATCATTTGCTGAGGCTGAAGAAAAATTTACCTTGTGATAATAGACCAACTGCATTGCTGTCCATCATTTTCAGTCATGGAAAAACATTCAATATGAAGCTTATCAAACTTCGAGAAAAATCGGGATTAATTAATGATCGACAATAAGGATTTCGACATCTGAGAAAGCATATCACCGAAAAATTCAGAGAAACGTTAGCTGTTACACACGAAATTTCAAAATCGTTTGGAATTGAGTTTGGCATCGGGACTCTTTTCTAAACTGTCGTCTGATGGTATGCCTCCTCAGTTGTGAGCTTTATTGAAGAGTTTCTTGTCTGATATGTGGTTGTTGATGAAGTATCGTTTGATATTGTCTCAATAAATGCAGGTGTTACACACGGTTCAGTTCTGGCGCCCACTTTGTTTATGCTTTATATCGATGAAGTTCTGGAGAGAATATCAGTGCAATGCACTAGTTTTGCGGACGACAGTACTCGTCATATCAGTTTCTCTTTCAGAGTCCCCATATCAGCACGAGAGAGGCATGAGCGTCAATAGTATTCACGATGAATTGGCGAAAATGATAGAATGGGGTAACATCAAATAAATTGAATTTGATGCTGGGAAAACCCAGGCATGTCTCTTCTCAACGAGAGCTGATCTATCTTTATCTAATACTCAGATGTCAAGAGTAATTCTTCCTACAAAGTATCTCGATGCTAGGAATTAGGATCAGAAAGAATCTCTTATGGAAAAACCATGTGAGATCGATCGCCAAAGGTGCTTCCCAGAAGCTTGGATTTCTATTTCGTGCCAAGAGAAACTTTTCTTACTTCTCGTCAGCTACTAATGATCTACAAGACACAGATACGGCCTCTCTTGGAATAAAGTTCCCCAGCTTGGGGCTCTGTACCAAAACATTCATTGAAACTTCTTGATTCATTCAGAGAGAAGCAATCCTTCCCCGTTGGTGATTCTTCGCCTCGTTCTTCGCTCACAGACTCGCTCACTTCGTTCGAGCATCGTAGAAGGGTCGGATAATTGTCTCTCTTTCAAAGCTATTTCCAAGGTCGCTGCTGTTCTGAATAGTCGTCAGTCGTTCCACCCTTGGCAGTATCTACACGGATGATACAACGTGTACAGAATTCCCACCCCCTTGTTGTGAGCATGAAGACCTGTCGAACCTCTTTTGCTCAGGGATCTTTTTGCAATAGAACAACTGAACTTTGGAACTCCTTGTCGAAATAGATTTTCCTGAGACTTACAAACTTCAAAAATTCAGAGTGAATGTTAATTCGTATCTCCTGTACCTTGATTCACCGGTGTTCTTTGAAAATTACAGGGCTTCTCTTCCGTGTGAATCTGTATATAAAAAAGGCCAGTATAATGTATTCATGGTTCCCATTAACCAATTCACTCGTTTGGTTAATAGATTTATTTTTAATATTGCGAACAGAATAACGCTAAAATTCTTTTTTATAGCTGTTTTTTTTTTAGCTGTAACCTACCACAATCTGAAAAAATAGGAATTAATATTGTAAAGGACAGATTTCCAATCTTCCCCGAGAAGTTGCTGCGATAATTCAAAAACAAAACTTCAATTAGTCAGCAATTCCTATTTTTTCAGATTGTGGTAGGTTATGGATTTAAGAACCCAAAAAAGCTAGAAATAATCCATCCACCACAAAATAATGACATTCAAACAGTACTTAACGCTGAAATGTTAATACAGAAATGAATAGGTACTCTTTCAGGCATGACAAGTTGATACCAATGAAAATTCTATTAATTATCAGAGATACATGAATAGGGACGAGGACTGATTGGCTGATTTTCTGAACTGAGTGATAAATTATGAAAAATGTGTTGAGAGATACTCAAATATCCAATTTAAAATTATGTGAAAAAAGAGTAATTAGATCCTTGTTCATTAACTATCTCTCGCGTGAAACGCACTTTGGATGTTATACGGCGATAGGAATATGTGACCTGTTGTCATCACCCTCCTAGACTAGTTCGCATTTTTAACGTTCATTTTTCTCATATCATTGATAAAATCAGTCAACATTTGCTTCGAAAATTTCAAAGGAATTTTTCTGAAACCCGCCAAACCAAAGTATTTGGGACCGCCGCGGCGCCGTTCCAAAATCGATAAATGGGTCACAAGAAGTAATGTTTGTTTGTAATGTTTCGTAAATGTCCCCTGATATATTTCAACGATCCGTCTTTTCCATGCCGCCATACATAGTTCACGACATTTTTTTTTTGAAGGAGCAGTATCATAACAGTTTAATTTAACTGTCGGTCGATATGAAATTTGTGAAATCTGACAATTATTCCAGTGCAGTATTTCTTCAATTTTCTCGATATAATACCAATAAAATGGTAGCATATGGGCGTCAGGTTCTACGGGTATTCATTTGATCTCGGAGGATTTTTTCAGAAGATATTTTTTCACTCAATTATGATGAAATAATTGCAGTTGGTGAATATCAAAAATTTACTGAATGAAATGTTGAAAATACTTTCACAATATGCGTTAATCTTTGTGGTAATAGGTGAGTTTTCATAGTATTCTAAAGGTAATTACAATCATTCGTCCTTGTCTAGTGTATATTTCCGGCGATATGAAAAAATAATAGAAGGAATTTGATATTTATTCTATAAATTCATGATCTTTAACATAAATAGAGTGGACTATAGTCGGGTTGTTCAAAAGATAGAATTCAAGGACGCGTGATCAGTGAAATAAATGAAGAACGGTTTACACTGTACTGTACTTATTTGTGCTTTGTATTTACGTGTGTTACATTTTTGTGTGTGTTTTTGTTGAGTGGTGTAGATCGGACTTGTAACATTGGGGAGAGGAACATTCAAAGAGTGCGTGCCGTTCACGTGATCATTCTATCTTTTGAACAGCCCGACTATAGCAGTATTGATTTGATACTAAATTTTCACACCGAATTAGCAAATTGTACCGAATCACGCAAAAAAAATCAATATTTAATCAGGACCACAAATATTTGATCTACATTCAAATATTCATACAATTAGCCTCGCTCTCTACTTCATATAGATGTCGCTGATTTAACAACTAACAAATTTGATATTCATTTTATGAATTCATGATCAGTAACATAAATAGTGGACTAGCAATATTAATTTGTTGTCCAAATTATCAAACAAAAGTATCGAATACTACCGAATCAAGCGCAAAAATTTCAATATTTAAAAAATTTTATTTTTTGATTTATCCAACATTATTTGTGACACAACAAATATTTGATATACATTCAAATAATCATATATATCAGCCTCGCTCTCTACTCCAGAGATTCCGCTAAATTAACAATTGGTGCCGCCATAAGTATTTTTTTTTGCAATATGGTGATTGGCTCCTTTAAAACTATCATCTACGCGAGTCTAACATAATGTATTGTCGTAATTAACTATCGGATCGATAACTCAATTTTTTCTTGTATACACAGTCTCTAAACTAAAAGAATACTGCTTCAAGTTATTGTTTTATATAGCAACATTGATCTAAACATGATTCATAGTAGGTCATTCGACCATCTGAAATTGTGTGGAAAGTTTGTAGTGAATCAATCAAAAATTTGCGGTTCTCAATATTATTATTAGCCATTTCCAAATGAATTATTGAAATGTATAGCCCCGATCTGATTATATTTCTCAAATGCTGAATACGCCGTCCTCCTCCGAAGTTCAGCCAGTGATATATCCTAACCTTTAACTCCAGTCCCCCTCTGAAGCGCATGAATAAAATAATGATGTCGTTGAAGAAACCGTATCAGTAAAGAATAGAGATTATATAAACACAACATATAACGTAAATATTATGTAACCGCGATATTATTAAATTGATAAACCGAAATACCGGAAATGAACGGCGCCAACCGTCCATTGTTACACAAATATAGTGTATTTATTTGTTTTAGTAATGATACATCGTAAATTTCGTTTAATTGCCTATTTTGATGCGCGTGCATATCCAGGACGACAAATGACATCCGCTCGCTCGAAACGAATAATATCGGAATTGAATAATAATAGTGGATTATACCACGAGTCAATAATGATAGCTATTATTCTCGAGGAATTTTTAGCAACCAAGCCGGGTCAGCAACGAGGGAGTAATATTCCGAGAGAATAATAGTCATTATTGCGAGTAGAATACTCTGTTTTATTGACGAATGAGTTATTTATCAGAAATAAATGATTTTTCAGTTTCATTCATCTCATTACAAATACACAAACACTACCCACGCGTTTGGCACTGACACTTTGGAGTTAGGTTATATCGTTTTCCTGGTAATATTCAATTCGAGAAATTTTGTGATAGAAGTACGAGAGGATATAAAGACTAATAATCCCTCGCCATTATTCCCTAAGGGAATAATATATGGCATTATACTGCAGAAATTATAAGTATACTACTAACATTATGTATTAGTAGTAAATAAAAGGTCTTTACTTCGTTTCTGGGTTACTAACTATTAATGTTGCCGGGATGTGGGAAATAATTGAAATCGAAAACGTGAAATTGAAGCATTTTGTCAGCTTTTGACGTATCTTTGATAATGACTCAATTTATGAGGGTACCATAACTTCGTTTGATAGGAAAGGATTCAGTCGCTCATTTCTGCAGGTAGTGATATGTTTTTTAAAGAAAGTTATAATACATGAACGATTAATGCTAGTACAATCGTTATTATTTGGTTGACTAAGGAAATTTGGCCTACCTATAAATTATACATTACAGCAGCACAAATTTTAAGTAAAAAAGTATCGCTCATCAGCTATGGTCCTACATGAAAGAGGCATACATTTTTCATTGCATCATAAAATTTATTCCGGTTTCTCCCATACTTAATGTATGTTTCTACAAACGTGTTAAAAATGCCATATTTAGCACTCCATAGAAGCCTTAAAAATGTCACTTTAAGGCACTGAGTGCCTCAAAATCACTTTATGGCACTGAGTGCCTTAAAATGTTTATGGCACTACTGTCAAAAGTGAATTGTCAGATTTTGAAAGCAAACGTCAAAATATTTAGATTTTATTTATTAACATTAATATTAATAGTACAATTTGTGCAATTTGACAAATTAATTTCTTGCACTGCTGTTTTACCATTTTTCATGGCTTAGGAAGAATGAATGATGCGTAGAAATAATTGAATTTCCAGTCGAAGTTGAGGCCACAATTTCTTTGGATGTTTGTTGTTGGATTGATGTTGTTGGTAATGTTCGCTGCACCGTTTAAATTTAATTCAAACTGTATAATAACTTTATTTGAACGTTTGTAGAAAAAATATTGTATGATATACGTGTTGAAAGTACCTTTCAAGGCACTCATGTGAATTGCAGAATTCGCTTCGCTCATTCCGTCACATGCGTGCCTTAAAAATGTACTTTTAACACCGAGTTTAACACTTATATAATAAATAACTATTTCAAGTTATTCCAAGGTAGTTGCGGTTAATTTTTGCCATGCAACCAAACAGTAATGCATTATACTATCATGGATGTTTCATTTTCACATCAGGTTTCACCCAAACGATATATTCGTGTAGAAATAAGCGGCCGGATCTCAGACTATGATCAGGATGACATCGAATTGAGGATTGAAATAGTCCATCAATAGATGCATATAACTTATGGTAGCCTGCAATGAGTATGTTATGCTATTAGATGATTTGCCTGAACACGTTTGTCTAAACACAATTTTAAATATTTGAAAATATTATAATTTAACATCATCCATAAGTTTCTAGTTTCCAAAATGAAAATTATATCAATCATTTCAGAAAACGATTGGCGGGTCAAGAAACAATCTAGTGATATATTCCTAATTCGATTTCAAACATTGATTATACCTTCTGAATTCCATTTACAATTGATTTCTTCTAATGCCTAAATGTAAGTTCGAACTCATTTCTACATATCTCATAGCAATCTCCAATCCCAAATGTTCTAACCGTACGAATGGGGATACTCAAAAAATAATGTGCTATATTGACTATATTGACGTAAATTACATTACATTACATTGGTATAATGAACTATATTTTTTTTCACAAATTGAGTGCACCTGATCTCAGAATGAGATCGTTTTGTACCTAAATAGTACTATTCATCTAATAGTTGTTGAACATTTAGTAGATAATTATTATAGGACTAATTAATATAATAGATATAATAATATGATAATAAGCTAAGAGACTAAACCAACAGCATAAAAAATTGAAGAACTGAGAAAATAGCAGAATATAATAAATAGTGACATTACTTGCATGAGTACCTCAAGAGCTCTGGTGTTCGTGAAAATGTAGGACAGTAGATTTTTGCAGAACAGTTTGTAACTATGAATATTTTTATGGACTCTGGAGTATAATTAAAAATTTTAGGGCCATTGAATGCTATCGACTTCTTATAGAAGGTAGAATTGGGACGGGGAATATTCAAATTTTTGAGACCTCTTTGTCTTGTACTGTGATTGTGGGAAATTTCTTGGTGTTGCATTCTATTTTTGTACATGAATTTTGCAATATGAAAAATATACAGATGTGTTAAGTCGATCATTTTACTTTCTATAAAGAGCTGTTCCGTGGAAAATCTGCGACTTTTTCTAAATATCACTTTCAAAATCCATTTCTGTGTGACTCTCAAACGATTTATCTGATTAGTATACGCAGCTCCCCATACTATTATTCCATAGGACATTACAGGTTCTACTAAGGATTTATAGGCTACTTTTAAAATTTTTTCTGGAAGAATATCCCTGAGTTTATCAAATGCAAATACCAGTCTTCTAAGTTTGCCATTCAAATATACTGAATGTTTGTCCCATCTGAGCGTTTCATTGATGATAATTCCCAGATATTTGATTTCTGAAGTGTTTTGAATTGTCTTCTTACAATCACAGTTGGTCAGATCACATCTCTCATGAAATTTAATCGATTTCAGATTGGGTTGTACTTTTGGGCTGTTTGTGAAAGTTATGAATTTGGTCTTGCTCTCGTTTAAGCTCAGAAGATTACAGTCCATCCAACATCTGACTTGGTATTAACCTTTTTCCGCCTCTTTCGTTACTTCTTGCCAATTTGTTCCGTAGAACAGGAGAACCGCATCGTCCGCATATGAGATGATATCTCCACCTACCTCCATATTCAAAATTTCATTGATATAGAGGAGGATTAATTTAGGGCCGAGGACTGTTCCCTGAGGAACACCATATTTGATTTCCGAAAGTTCGCTAAACTTATTGTAATGTAGTTCAATATTATTCTTGTCCTCCATATCGAGGACTTATATTATTTTATTCACAATGATTCGAAAATGTGCTTATTCATTATACCCTACTCGAGGTTGCAAAGGGACCAATTATTCACTCAGAAGACGAAATGGGCAAAACACTTTGCCGACCTCGTCTTCATTTTTTCGATTTGACATTTTGTCCACCGCATTGGAATTCGTGAAGTGATCAAATCACCGTAGCGGTGATACACCAACCAACAAAATTAGCTATACCCGACTCGATATCATAGAATTATCATACATTATCTCATACATTATCTCAGTACCAAACAGACAGGAAAGATATAGGTACCTCCTCAGTTTCTCCCTTAATAACCATAAATCTCTTCAATAACTAACACTAGTTCTCAGAAATATCAGGTCACTACATAGAACATTTCTCCTCGAAAAATTGTTTATCTTGGCCTCATGCCCCGGTAAGCAATATATTTTTCTCGGAGTAAATGATTCATATGTGATATACCTTTTAGTGCAAGCGCTGCGAAACATTCCGTATGCAAAAACCGATGACCACATTCTGATTGATGATTTGAGTTAAGAAAGACTTAATAAATGATATTGTGGTGGTTGCCGGACGGAATTATGGTTCAGCTTTTTTTTTCGGCCCTAAAATAGTTTCCGATTCCATCGCTGTAGCTGCGAAAAATAAATTGTTATTGACTATCAACACCTGGTATAGGTGAGGTATGGAAAAAAAACGGCATGATCTAATTCAATTCAAATTTAATAAAAAAAGTGGTTTACCTATTAGTAAGTAGTGAAAAATTCATTCAGGTAAGTTTTGACAATTATTGCCGATGCATTTGCAAAGGGAAATACATTTGATATCGCTCTTTCTACAAGTGCAAAACATTATCAGGCATTCAGCATTATATTTGCATTTGCACCGGGTACAACTTTCCATCTCGTCTTTCATAACCGCATTGGAGTGAGTCCGGAGGCCCATGTATTGCAGCCCTTAAGCAATGTGAATAGAAAATATCAAAAGTTCCAATAATTTCAGATACATTTGAATTGAATCCCAGCTCAAGAGTTTTTTTGTCCAATCCTTCAAACCAAATCCCTCAACAACTACTATTCGATAGCTTATGCCAAAAGTGGATGTTGAGTACGAAAACATCGGAATCTGCACAATTTATAAAAACTTGTTCAATTCCTCCACGGACAGCAACTGAAATATGGCTGAAAATCCTTCAATCTTTATTTAGCATTGATTTTTGAAAATTTGGAGAATACTTGCAGAGGAATTAATCGAGCTGCAGTTTAGTTTTCAAACAAGAAAAAAAAAAAACTTTTGTAGCCAGCTGGGATTTTGGTTGAACGACTTGATATAAATATTTTCAGTCCGTTTCACTTAGTTTCGGTCCAGCAGTGTGTGAGGTGTTCTTTTTTTAATGATTCATTCAACGTCGGCCTTTTCCCCTACCAAGGCCAATCATCGACGCCGGTGACCACATTTCCCCCAACCGGAAATTTCGCCGAACACTCTGGTATTCCAACCAGAGGTAGGGATCCTTTACGAGTCCAACAACCATGGACTCAGGACCGCCGGCTTTACGTCTCCTCTGAAGGACAGCATATCCTCAATACTCAATATATCTTGTGTTCATTGATATATTGCCTGCGAGCTATGATATAATACTTTGCTGCAGTTTTATGAGCATTCGACGCTGTCTTTCCCTGCTGCTTAGCTTGAGATATCGAATGACTAGTCAACCTGAAGAGCTAGGTCATGCCCGTGAGGTATTTTTTTCATCATTCTTTGTTGATTAACTATTATGATTGTAACGTGCATAGAATCTTCACCACTTAATGTTTCCTTGAAAGTCATTGTCACAGTGTCTAAGATTGTTCAACAGTGTAGAATATGTTTCGATTTAGTTAGGTAGGTGGTAAACGAATTCGGCTAGAGCTGTATGTTGCGGTGTCTTTCAGTTCGTTACACTGATATACCGTGTGTCACAGACTCATAGTACACCCCCGTTTTCTCCTTTGTTTTTCTAGATATATTTTTGAAATTCGGAACATTGAATATGCTCACTGAACAGCATTTCTCGACATATCTGAAAGAAAAAAATAACTTCCAATTTTTCCGGAAATGACATCAACTTTCGATTCTTGAATGGGACACCCTGTATATTGTTACATGATCGGCTAGGGATGATCATGAGGAATCCAACGATACCAGGTTTGATGATGTTATCTCCAATGACTGCGGAGATATCGCCATTTATTTTATCCATAAGCTCAACGAGTAGGAGAGAGAAACTTTTTCTGGCGGGTCAATCCAATTCTCTCTCCCACTCATTGAGCTTATGAATAAAATAAATGGCGATATCTCCGCAGTCATTGGAGATAACATCATCAAACCTGGTATCGTTGGATTCCTCATGATCATCCCTAAACGATCATGTAACAATATACAGGGTGTCCCATTCAAGAATCGAAAGTTGATGCCATTTCCGGAAAAATTGGAAGTTGTTTTTTTCTTTCAGATATGTCGAGAAATGCTGCTCAGTGAGCATATTCAATGTTCCAAATTTCAGAAATATAGCTAAAGAAGCAAAGGAGAAAACGGGGGTGTACCCAGAGTCTGTGACACACGGTATATCACTAAACACCGCTAATGTTTCATGGAGTGTATTGCCTGGATTTTGGTTATGAAACGTAATTTCTGTAACACGATGTATGATATTGGAAGCTTCTGCAAACAAATCTTCCGGTGTTTCGTATAACAATTTTTTGTGAAAATTTCATAGTATTTTCAACGCGAAGTATTGAAAAAACAGCAAAGCTGCTGAATTTTGAGTTGAAAGATTCCTTTTTTATTTTACCACAAATGAAACAGCATGAGTAACTCGACGAATCGCTGTTGCTTCTTTTTGATTTGCGGGTCAGTTGATGGGCCAGCTACGCCCTGTGTTGATGATGAAGCTCTTTCTTCCAGCACTCTTATGCAGTGACGACAAGCAAATTTTTCTTCGCCGATATAGCTGGCCATGCAACTTTTATACCACGAGAAGTGTTCTTCATCAGCATTCGGATCAAACAACTTCTCAAATTTGTCTGAAATTTCGTTTTTGCGTCGACTTGTTGCATTTGAATATTTTTTTTTTGGTTCATTCACCAGTTCACCATAATTTCTTGTTCGCCTTTTTTTAATTTAATAATTATAGCGATATTTATTCACTTTAAAAGAAGTTATCACAAAATTCGAAGCACTGCTATTTTATAATTATGGAAAATGTATCTGTTATAATAATGGATGAAGTTCAGCTATAACTGAAGTCACAAAAACTGTTGAGAAAAGCGCGGCCCGCTCCAAAACTCGAGAGAAGGTATGTGACGCTGGGAAGCAGATTTATAATAAAACTGACAACGGGCTATGCTGGCAACTTTCAGTTCCAGGTTTGAAAGGATCTTGCAAAAACATTCCAGTCGAGAAATAGCGGTCAATGGTTTTTGCATTCTATACAACATATTTTTTCACAACTACAGCGATGGAATCGAAAACTCCTATTATTATTCATCAAGTCTTACTCAACTCAAATCATCAATCAGAATGAGGTCATCGGTTTTTTCAAACGAAATGTTCCGCAGCGCCCGCTCTAATTTGAGTTTTGGCTTCTGAAACTAATTTGTCTCTTATTTGGGTACGAACTCTTCTTGATTCCAATAAAACTTATTTTTGATCATATAAATATGGTTGCAACCTCTGGTATGATTGTTAAAAAATTTAAATTACCGGATCACCAAACTGAAAGTAATTTGAATTGAAAACTAGCGTGAGTACTTTCAGTATGGTGCTCCAATAACAGAACTTGCATATTATTATCTGCAATGTTACTATAGAAACTTACCTTCTGAAAGGAAAGTACTGCCTCATCTTCAACAATGTGAGCCGCTTATGATTGAGGCGTACAAGCCATATTTTACAAGGTATCTCACAAAAATTTCAGATACCAAATGAATCTGACAATGTTCCCAGCTGAATCGTATTTAGTGAAAGTTATTCATCCCAAGGAATTCGAGTAAACATTTGCTGCATAAACCATATCTTGGCTTTTTTTATTGAAGATAATGAATTGAATGCGCACCAAATATATTTCAAAACGAATTCTAAATTATTGTCCACAATCTTTTGAAATGATTCAAAGACCAATTTACTTTTTGATTAGTATTCATTGGGGTATTTGTGGAAGCCATGAAAATGAATACTTGAGCTATGTCAAAGAAAAGATAAAAAACATATCATCAAAGTATTCTGAATATTTAATGGTGAATCTTATTTAGTGAAAGTTATTCATCCCAAGGAATTCGAGTAAACATTTGCTGGAATCGTATTCACATAAACCATATCTTGGATTTTTTTATTGAAGATAATGAATTGAATGCGCACCAAATATATTTCAGAACGAATTCAAAATTATTGTCCACAAGCTTTTGAAATGATTCAAAGACCAATTTACTTTTTGATTAGTATTCATTGGGGTATTTGTGGAAGCCATGGAAATGAATACTTGAGCTATGTCAAAGAAAAGGTAAAAAACATATCATCAAAGTATTCTGAATATTCAATGAGACACCTTGTATGATCAAAATTAGGGCGCCGTCGGACCGGATTCGGGAGCCCCACATCTGTCAGCTGAAGAGCACGAGCCAAGTTCAACAATAACGCCTTGTTTCACCGGCAGCAGGTAAGAAACAGCTGCAAAGAAAGAAGAATTAGTTGGCTCTAAGGAAGAAAGTGTGCTAAGATTCATTTTGGAGTTGCTTAGTAGTGAAAGCTGTTGAATGAGTAGAATTAATTGCATGCAGAAATTAGGAATTTTCAAAGTTTTTCTGCAAACAATATTATGTCTCTAACCGTCACAGAGATGAAAATTACAATTTCAGGAGGATTAAGAAATTCCGTTTCATCAAATGTATCAGAAAAAAAAGAATAGTTTTTGAATGTCTGCCACAACGAGATTGTTTCCATACTCAAGAATTTGCAACAAGGTGAACTTCAACTATTTTATTGCATTGTTGGTAAGAGCATTTGTATATTTGCAATTTGCTGAAGAATCTTTAGATTTTCAAGTTTGAATAGCATTCAGAAGCCAATTAGGCTTCTATCTATTAGAACTATGAACTTAATGAACAATTCAATTAGGAGTAGGGTTGAATCATCCGTTATGTGCAACATTATCACGGAATAAATTGAATCGTTGATGAAGATACATACGACATTCAATTATTGACATTCGATAATAATATTTGTCATCGAAATGATTACGGACCCATTTCGGTTTCATTTTTTTCTTTTTTGGTCAGCCATCTGAGCTTATGGGAAATGAGACAGACGTATTTTTCAGAGAATCAATTCATGCTATTTTTCAAATCTCGAAGTATTCGGTTTATCAAACTGTAAAATAATATCCTCTTAAACCGTTCCTAACTCTTTCATTGAAAAGGAGCACACCATTGAGCTGAAGAACTACTCATTCATTATAAAGGATTGTCTCACTATTTCGATGGTGAGATTAGCTTTATACTGTTGAAGAATCTAGATGAGTCTTTGTTCAGGATAGTTTTTCTGTACTTTCTTGTTGTGCTTTGATTATTTTTAATACGCCCTGTGTTCAGTTGTCGTAGGGAAAGAGAGAGCTGTCAATTTTGAGGAATTGGAGAATTGTCAAGTCAATAAAGTTTGTCAGTTACAAAAAAAAACACGATATTCTGTCTTATTCAATTGCTATAATCTCACGATAAGTGTAAAACGGTGTGGTTCCAGTACAGCCGTCTTATCGAGATATTTATTTTGGAGTCAGATAAATATTATTACACTTTCTATCAGCGGACACGCGTGGGCAGCCGACTAAACGGGTAGTTCAGATCGAAAGCTGCACACAAAATTCAAAATTTGGTGACCCCGACGTGATAATTTGAGGTCATCATAACAAAAAGTCTATTATCATGGACCAGAACAAGAAAAGGCGGAAGACCATCAGGGCACAGGTTACCCGTATATGCAGTGAATGCGAAACTCTTCTCCATGCTAAACCAGTTGATAATCAAAAACTGGAGGTGAAGTTGGAAATGCTCACGATTCAACATCAGAACCTTCAGGAATATGACCGACAGATCTTAGACGATATGTATAACAACGATGAGACTGAAGAGCTTATCCAGAAAGAGGTTGAAGATCAAGAAGGATATATGGAGAAGTATCTGATGATGAAGAAAATAATAAAGGAAGCAACCAAACCTCCTATTAATCGCAATTGTGAAGAAGACACCTCATCAGAAGCAGGATCTACAGTTGGAATTGGCAAGAACTATTCTCTACCTAAAGTTAAAGTTCGTGAATTTACCGGTCAAATACTAGATTGGTTACCCTACTGGTCTCAATTCTCCTCCATTCACGATGACGAATCTATTCCAAAGTCAGTGAAGTTCACTTTGCTGTTGCAAAGTTTGGAGAAAGCAGCCGATGCTCATCAGTTGGTGTCTAATTACGCAGCTACGGATACCAACTACGACGAGGTAATCAAGGTGTTGACAAATAGATACGGGCGTGATGATATACAGATTCAAGAGCACGTCCGTCGCTTATTGCTTTTACAAGATCCACGGAATCGGGACACATCTTTCCAAAAACAATGGACTGTTAGTGAAGCCTACATCCGAAATCTGAAGAGTTTGAAGATGGATGGCGTAGATTCTGAAACATGGCTGTACCTAATTCTGGAGGGGACAGTTCCAAAAGATATTCTGCTGCAGTGGCAATTATCACCAGAAGCGAAAAAGGGTGGCAAAAACGAGAACCCTCCTAAGACACGACTAGATTACTTCAGGAATTTCATAAATGAACAACTTGAAGCTAGATTGAGCGTGGACCTAGCTACCATGAGTATCCTGAATAAATCAGAATCTAGCAAAACAGTTAAATCATATCAAAAGAAGGGTCAGAAGAAAGAGGAAAAATTTGCAACAGCGGCAGGACTCTATTCGGGACAAACAACATCTGGATGTGTTTTTTGCGATGGGCGTCATGCTTCAACAGAATGTGGCAAGGCCAGAAAAATGACTTTGGAGGAGCGACGAAGGAAGCTTAACGACATGAGAGCATGCCTCAAGTGTTTCAAGAAAGGTCATCATGTCAAGATTTGTAAGGCCTTTGTTCAATGTTTTTATTGTTCGAGATATCATCATACCTTGATGTGCCCTTACCCAAACGGGTGTGAACCTTCAGGTGGACAGGACAACAAAGTTCATATATCCGACCCCGAAACAAGTGCTTCAACTTCCATCCCATCATCTACAACAGCTAACCAGTCAAGTATACAGTGTACCAACGAAGTACTGATGAAAACAATTCTGGTCAAAGCATCATGCCAAGATTCCAACGAGATCAGAATAGTTAGACTTCTCTTCGATGAAGGTTGTCAACGAAGCTCGGTTTCCAAGCATCTAATCCGACAGCTGAGAAGTAAACCGATTGGTCAAGAAGTATCAAGGGAAGTACTTGGGGATGGTTCAGTGACGAACTATCAACGTGTTTTCCAATATTCAATCAGGCTGACAGGCCTAAAAAATAACTTCAGCATAAATGTCGTACTCCGGGAAAAGAATAAAATCGGAGGAGGCACACCAAGAATTCCTATCGGACCATGGCTCAAGACGCTTCAGGAAAAAGGAGTTCATTTAACTGACTGTATCAACACTCCGTTAGACAGAAATGACATTGATATCTGCATTGGGAGTGACGTGGAGGCTTTCATAAAAACAGGAGAAAAGACTGATTTAGCCAATGGACTTTCAGCGTGGAACACCAAACTCGGCTGGACTCTCAGTGGACCTATCGCTCAGGAATCATATGGCACAACTACCATCAATATGTTTTGTGGGAAACATGAAGTAAGTCGTTTATGGAATTTGGAGGTATTGGGGATATCAGATCCCATCACGAAGTTGTCTGAAAAAGAAGAAGAAAATGTAGCACTCGAAACATTTTTCAGGACGACAGTACGAAACAATGATGGGAGGTATTCCGTAAATTTACCGTGGAAGTCACCACAGTGTGATCTGGTCAATAATTTTAAGATAGCTGAAAAGAGACTTGCATCGACAACAACAAAACTAGATGTAAAGAGTCGGTACGAAGAATACGACAAGATTTTCAGTGATTGGCTAGACGAAGGATTTATTGAAGAGGTTCCAGATGACGATAAAAGCGGTCACTATCTTCCACATCACCCAGTATTTAAGGATAGTTCTACCACCACTCCAGTTCGACCAGTTTTCGATGCTAGTTGTAAAGCTTTTCAATCTCCTTCCCTAAATGACTGTCTCTATAAAGGCCCAAATTGTATAGAGCTGTTGCCCTCTATATTGATGAGATTCCGTAAAGGACCAGTGGGAGTGGTAGCGGACATTCGAAAGGCTTTCCAGATGATTGACGTCAAAGAAGAGGATCGGGAATTCCTTAAATTCTTATGGTGGAAGGAGAAAGGCAATCGCACCAAAACTTATCGTCATTGTCGTGTTGTATTTGGAGTAAACTCCAGTCCTTTCCTGTTGGCATCTGTGTTAAAACTGCACCTATCAAATGAACAGTTTGACCAAGTCTTGTGCAAGAAAATCCTGTTATCAATGTATGTAGATAATTTAGTGACATCTGTCAGTTCCCATAAAGAAGCCGAGGATCTCAGACGTGACTCAACACATATACTGAAGGATGCACAGATGGACCTACGCCAGTGGGAATGTACTCTTGGGGATGATACCGAAGTCGGTTATTTCACCCGCGACTGGTCTGAATTAGAATCGGGTATAGAAATAACGAAGGTACTTGGTATGAATTGGAACAAAAGAGAGGATAACCTTGGACTAGTCATACCACCAGCTGATCCTTTCATCAATGCAATAATGACAAAGCGATCGTTACTATCATTTGTAAGTCAAATCTTTGACCCGATTGGTGTTACAAGTCCAGCTACTATTGTTCCAAAACTGATCATTCAGAACGCTTGGAAGAAAAAGCAAGACTGGGACAGAGAGTTAGATGAAATTAGCATTCGTCAGGTTAATAGCTGGATGGAGTCAGTGTCCATGCTTAGCAGAATACGAATCCCGAGAATACATGGATTCTATAATCCTTCGTACCAAGAACTGCACACATTCAACGATGCAAGTAAAGATGCTTACGCTTGCGCCGTCTTCCTGAAATGTCAACTGAATAATGAAGTGTCAGTTCAACTTCTGGCAGCGAAGGCTCGAGTGGCTCCATTTCAAAAGGATAAACGACCTACGATTCCGCGGTTGGAGCTCATGGGATGTTTGATCGGGGCAAGATTGACATTTGCTGTAAAAGAGGCGTTGAAGTTTGAGAACACCAAGTCTTATTTTTGGACTGACTCCACGACAGCCTTGGCGTGGATTAAGCGAAACGGCAATTGGGGAACTTTCGTGGGAAACAGAGTTAAGGCAATACTTCAACTGACGGAACCGAATCAGTGGCGTCATGTTCCAGGTTCAATGAACCCGGCAGATCTTCCATCAAGAGGATGCACGCCTGGAGAGCTACTGGAATCCAGATGGTGGGAGGGACCATCGTGGCTTTATCACGGAGAAAATTGGCTTTCATCAGAACAAATTGAAGAAGATGAAGTTTCCATTAATGCAGAAAGGAAAAGAACTCAGGCAAACATGTTTTCATCAGATAAAATCTTTCCCACAAAATCAGTTTCTTACATGAAGAACGTGAGAACAATTGCTTGGTGGCAAAGATTTGTAAATTTCAAGTGTCGACGCAAATTGCCAGAGTCAAAATATCTTTCATTGCAAGAAATACGATTGGCAGAAGTTGGTGTCATCCGCATAATTCAACAAGACTTGGATATGAAATCACTTGAAAATAAGCTGGAGCTGATTCAAAACAAAGATGGAATAATCAGAGTCAAGACAGCCATCGTGAATCGTAACGATCAGGCTAACTTCCTTTTCCCTGTTTTACTGCCAGGTAAACACGATTTTGTCCGATCCATGATAACACAATGTCATATCAACTATTGTCACGCTGGGACACAATTTCTGATGAAAAAGTTACGTGAGCGATACTGGATTACTCAAACACGAAAATCCATTTCTTACGTAATTCATCGTTGTGTCACGTGTCAGCGCTATGACAAGAAGAAAGCCGCGCAGAATCCAGCTCCACTTCCCAAAACACGAGTAGCAGATGGGGAGGTGTTTACAACCACTGGAGTGGATTTAGCGGGACCCCTATTCTTGAAATCCGGAAAGAAAGTGTGGATCATCATATTCACCTGTGCTGTTTACAGGTGTGTAGTTTTGGATATTGTATCGACCCTGGAAACAATCTCGTTCTTACAAGCTTTGGAGCGATTCATCAGTATGTTTGGGAGACCCGCTAACCTTTATTCCGATAATGGAACTAACTTCGTTGGGGCTGCTAACCTGTTTGACGAGTTAGACTGGAAGGCAATTGAAAAAGAAAGTCAGATCAAACAGATTCAGTGGACCTTCAATCCTCCGACAGCAGCTTGGTGGGGAGGCTTCTGGGAAAGAATGGTTCGATCAATGAAGGGCCTTTTGAGAAGAATGCTTGGTCGGGCTAAATTATCATTTGATGAACTGAGGACCATTATCCAGTCTGTTGCAGCAACCATTAATGAGAGACCTCTGACCACGGTAACAGAAGATCCACAGGACCTGACTCCACTAACCCCCGCTATGTTCTTAAGAGGGACGAGAGGAACCCATTTTCCAGAAGGTGTTGAGATAACTGGTTCCATACTTCGAGGTCAGTACGAAAAGATGCAAGTATTAAGACAAGCCATCAATGCCAGGTTTAGGAAGGAATACTTAGCTCTACTAGTACGAAAACCCATTACGCCTAAATCTCAACTCAAGGTAGGACAGCTGGTCTTGGTAGGGTCAGACAATAAAAAGAGGTACGAATGGCCCCTAGGTCGTGTAGAGGAACTCATCGATGGATTAGACGGAAAGGTTCGTGTTGTTCGTGTTAAAACGATGGGAGGAATTCAGACACGTCCATTACAACGACTCTACCCCCTTGAGTTGCCTGAAGTCACGTCATTCGTTTGTAGCAACATGAAGAAAACGATGGAGAAGAAACCAGAATGTGAAAGCGGTATGAAGTTTTCTAGGTATGGTAGGAAACTTCGTGAACCAAATCGCTACACCAATTGGAATAAATAACTGATGTTGATGAAATTCATTGTATGTTGAGTTAGAAATTACTCATATTAATCGTAATTTGATGGGAGGATGAAGAATCTAGATGAGTCTTTGTTCAGGATAGTTTTTCTGTACTTTCTTGTTGTGCTTTGATTATTTTTAATACGCCCTGTGTTCAGTTGTCGTAGGGAAAGAGAGCTGTCAATTTTGAGGAATTGGAGAATTGTCAAGTCAATAAAGTTTGTCAGTTACAAAAAAAAACACGATATTCTGTCTTATTCAATTGCTATAATCTCACGATAAGTGTAAAACGGTGTGGTTCCAGTACAGCCGTCTTATCGAGATATTTATTTTGGAGTCAGATAAATATTATTACACTTTCTATCAGCGGACACGCGTGGGCAGCCGACTAAACGGGTAGTTCAGATCGAAAGCTGCACACAAAATTCAAAAACTGTATTCCATATGATTCACAAAATAGTTTCTGGAAAAACTCAAAGAAGAAATCCTCAGATTCTGGATATTATATCATTATATCGGAATGAGCCAGAATTTAATCAAAATCAAAATAGTTTTCCAAGACACCCTCTATCCATTGCTGGGGTATATAGGATTCCGTGCTCATGTGGAAAAGTTTATGTAGGAACCACCAACAGTAGTTTCAAGACACGGATTAGTGATCACTCGGAATAGTCGGTTGGGACAAACTGAAAAATCAGCTGTAGCCGAACACGCCCTTCTCGATAATCATAATATTCAATTTGATAAAACCTCAATCCTCAAACACATTACTCCACTCGCTTATACTGACCTTAAACAAAATTTGACATCCCGTCGTAAAGTCATTGACGACAAACCAAAAAAAAAAGGACAGTATCCGACGTACGACTGAACAGGGTCCGACCACAAGATATTAACAAACAAGTACCTCCAGATTTGCCATTAGTCATAGTAGACTCACAGGAAAGAGTTCAACTAAGACCACGCCGCTGAAAACTTGCGATGTATCAACACCGGCCGTGAAAGCCTACATTCTTTTATCATAAAGGATTGTATCACCATTTCGATGATGAGATTAGCTTAATACTGTATTCCATATTTTTACGATTTATCCTTGCTAAATACAACTTCTGACACCACTGTTGAGATATATCCTCTTGGTTCGATGAATAATACTCCAAACATAACTAAACTTCTTTTATTACAACTTTCTATCACAACACAATACAAACACTCTATCTGATACAAACTCTCTGTTATACAAATTCTACACTTCAACTCCTGCACTTAGCATTAACAAAGCTCTCTCCACTTAGCTCCACTGAACTCGCTCCACCTAGCTCTGAATAACTAACTCTGCTCTGAATAAAAACTTGCCACTTCACTTACTCTCTGAATAACTGACTCTGCCCGCGACGAAGTCTCTCCTGTATATATACCTGCGTACGCCTATGAAGAATCTTTGCGAATTCTCACACGCGATTTACGGGTTCCTGGAAAATGACGTTCGCTACGACGCGATCCCCCATCTGCGTTTAAGAACTTGTCAGGGCCGGCGCTAGGAGATTCGTAACAATATGATTCACAAAATAGTCACTGGAAAAACACAAATTCTAGAATGCCGTCCTTAATTGGGTTATTAAACAAATACAGGTAAGGTGTCTTTTTCTTTTTCAATTGTATTGTTTGGTAATTTTGAGTTTCAACGTTTCTTAACCTCATTGTTTTCACATGAAATTATATATATATATATATATATATATATATATATATATATATATATATATATATATATATATGTATATATATATGATTTTCAAGAATGTTACTGCACCTACTTGGTGCTAGCAACTGTAGGAGGAATAAGCTGAATTGAGCTCGAAATGGTTGCCATAAACGTCTTGACAAGAGAAGCCTATGCAATATTCCACGTATTCCACGTCGATTATTTTCGAACACAAAAACGTCGATACTTCTACAAATATTCATTATTCTCTGCCGTATATTTCATATTAACGCAGGTTCAGTTTCGTACACCCTTTGTTTCAAATAACCCCATTAAAAAGTTTAAAGGTGTCAAATCTGACAAGCGGGCTGGCCATATTCCAACGACCATGAAAAGTATTATCCAAATAGTTTCTTACTTGTTTGGAGTGATGTAGTGGTGCTCCATCTAGTTGGAATTATATTATCCATAACGAATTCACTAGGATTCACTTCGAGGATTTCGGTGATTAGAGGATCAACAGTAGTTTCCAGTATTTTCAAATACAGTAAAATTTTGTTCCATTGGCCATTTTGGAAATAGTTCACGTGGTATTTATCTACTCGTGAAATCGAAAACTAAATGAGAATTATTGAACCGAACACTGATATTCGTTGTCGTTGTGATATTTTTTTCTTTTTTACGAACAAAAAAATAACCTATCGAACCTTATCGTGTTGTTGGGATTGCCAAAGCAGAGAAAAACGAATATTTCCAGAACAATCGCTATTGATGTGTTAGCATTCAGTCAATTATTAAATTTTCCGCCATTTTGTAGTAGGTGAAGATATTGACTTCATATTCTAGGGTTGTGAAATATTCGTCAGGCTTTCATAAAAACAGGAGAAAAGACTGATTTAGCCAATGGACTTTCAGCGTGGAACACCAAACTCGGCTGGACTCTCAGTGGACCTATCGCTCAGGAATCATATGGCACAACTACCATCAATATGTTTTGTGGGAAACATGAAGTAAGTCGTTTATGGAATTTGGAGGTATTGGGGATATCAGATCCCATCACGAAGTTGTCTGAAAAAGAAGAAGAAAATGTAGCACTCGAAACATTTTTCAGGACGACAGTACGAAACAATGATGGGAGGTATTCCGTAAATTTACCGTGGAAGTCACCACAGTGTGATCTGGTCAATAATTTTAAGATAGCTGAAAAGAGACTTGCATCGACAACAACAAAACTAGATGTAAAGAGTCGGTACGAAGAATACGACAAGATTTTCAGTGATTGGCTAGACGAAGGATTTATTGAAGAGGTTCCAGATGACGATAAAAGCGGTCACTATCTTCCACATCACCCAGTATTTAAGGATAGTTCTACCACCACTCCAGTTCGACCAGTTTTCGATGCTAGTTGTAAAGCTTTTCAATCTCCTTCCCTAAATGACTGTCTCTATAAAGGCCCAAATTGTATAGAGCTGTTGCCCTCTATATTGATGAGATTCCGTAAAGGACCAGTGGGAGTGGTAGCGGACATTCGAAAGGCTTTCCAGATGATTGACGTCAAAGAAGAGGATCGGGAATTCCTTAAATTCTTATGGTGGAAGGAGAAAGGCAATCGCACCAAAACTTATCGTCATTGTCGTGTTGTATTTGGAGTAAACTCCAGTCCTTTCCTGTTGGCATCTGTGTTAAAACTGCACCTATCAAATGAACAGTTTGACCAAGTCTTGTGCAAGAAAATCCTGTTATCAATGTATGTAGATAATTTAGTGACATCTGTCAGTTCCCATAAAGAAGCCGAGGATCTCAGACGTGACTCAACACATATACTGAAGGATGCACAGATGGACCTACGCCAGTGGGAATGTACTCTTGGGGATGATACCGAAGTCGGTTATTTCACCCGCGACTGGTCTGAATTAGAATCGGGTATAGAAATAACGAAGGTACTTGGTATGAATTGGAACAAAAGAGAGGATAACCTTGGACTAGTCATACCACCAGCTGATCCTTTCATCAATGCAATAATGACAAAGCGATCGTTACTATCATTTGTAAGTCAAATCTTTGACCCGATTGGTGTTACAAGTCCAGCTACTATTGTTCCAAAACTGATCATTCAGAACGCTTGGAAGAAAAAGCAAGACTGGGACAGAGAGTTAGATGAAATTAGCATTCGTCAGGTTAATAGCTGGATGGAGTCAGTGTCCATGCTTAGCAGAATACGAATCCCGAGAATACATGGATTCTATAATCCTTCGTACCAAGAACTGCACACATTCAACGATGCAAGTAAAGATGCTTACGCTTGCGCCGTCTTCCTGAAATGTCAACTGAATAATGAAGTGTCAGTTCAACTTCTGGCAGCGAAGGCTCGAGTGGCTCCATTTCAAAAGGATAAACGACCTACGATTCCGCGGTTGGAGCTCATGGGATGTTTGATCGGGGCAAGATTGACATTTGCTGTAAAAGAGGCGTTGAAGTTTGAGAACACCAAGTCTTATTTTTGGACTGACTCCACGACAGCCTTGGCGTGGATTAAGCGAAACGGCAATTGGGGAACTTTCGTGGGAAACAGAGTTAAGGCAATACTTCAACTGACGGAACCGAATCAGTGGCGTCATATTCCAGGTTCAATGAACCCGGCAGATCTTCCATCAAGAGGATGCACGCCTGGAGAGCTACTGGAATCCAGATGGTGGGAGGGACCATCGTGGCTTTATCACGGAGAAAATTGGCTTTCATCAGAACAAATTGAAGAAGATGAAGTTTCCATTAATGCAGAAAGGAAAAGAACTCAGGCAAACATGTTTTCATCAGATAAAATCTTTCCCACAAAATCAGTTTCTTACATGAAGAACGTGAGAACAATTGCTTGGTGGCAAAGATTTGTAAATTTCAAGTGTCGACGCAAATTGCCAGAGTCAAAATATCTTTCATTGCAAGAAATACGATTGGCAGAAGTTGGTGTCATCCGCATAATTCAACAAGACTTGGATATGAAATCACTTGAAAAGAAGCTGGAGCTGATTCAAAACAAAGATGGAATAATCAGAGTCAAGACAGCCATCGTGAATCGTAACGATCAGGCTAACTTCCTTTTCCCTGTTTTACTGCCAGGTAAACACGATTTTGTCCGATCCATGATAACACAATGTCATATCAACTATTGTCACGCTGGGACACAATTTCTGATGAAAAAGTTACGTGAGCGATACTGGATTACTCAAACACGAAAATCCATTTCTTACGTAATTCATCGTTGTGTCACGTGTCAGCGCTATGACAAGAAGAAAGCCGCGCAGAATCCAGCTCCACTTCCCAAACCACGAGTAGCAGATGGGGAGGTGTTTACAACCACTGGAGTGGATTTAGCGGGACCCCTATTCTTGAAATCCGGAAAGAAAGTGTGGATCATCATATTCACCTGTGCTGTTTACAGGTGTGTAGTTTTGGATATTGTATCGACCCTGGAAACAATCTCGTTCTTACAAGCTTTGGAGCGATTCATCAGTATGTTTGGGAGACCCGCTAACCTTTATTCCGATAATGGAACTAACTTCGTTGGGGCTGCTAACCTGTTTGACGAGTTAGACTGGAAGGCAATTGAAAAAGAAAGTCAGATCAAACAGATTCAGTGGACCTTCAATCCTCCGACAGCAGCTTGGTGGGGAGGCTTCTGGGAAAGAATGGTTCGATCAATGAAGGGACTTTTGAGAAGAATGCTTGGTCGGGCTAAATTATCATTTGATGAACTGAGGACCATTATCCAGTCTGTTGCAGCAACCATTAATGAGAGACCTCTGACCACGGTAACAGAAGATCCACAGGACCTGACTCCACTAACCCCCGCTATGTTCTTAAGAGGGACGAGAGGAACCCATTTTCCAGAAGGTGTTGAGATAACTGGTTCCATACTTCGAGGTCAGTACGAAAAGATGCAAGTATTAAGACAAGCCATCAATGCCAGGTTTAGGAAGGAATACTTAGCTCTACTAGTACGAAAACCCATTACGCCTAAATCTCAACTCAAGGTAGGACAGCTGGTCTTGGTAGGGTCAGACAATAAAAAGAGGTACGAATGGCCCCTAGGTCGTGTAGAGGAACTCATCGATGGATTAGACGGAAAGGTTCGTGTTGTTCGTGTTAAAACGATGGGAGGAATTCAGACACGTCCATTACAACGACTCTACCCCCTTGAGTTGCCTGAAGTCACGTCATTCGTTTGTAGCAACATGAAGAAAACGGTGGAGAAGAAACCAGAATGTGAAAGCGGTATGAAGTTTTCTAGGTATGGTAGGAAACTTCGTGAACCAAATCGCTACACCAATTGGAATAAATAACTGATGTTGATGAAATTCATTGTATGTTGAGTTAGAAATTACTCATATTAATCGTAATTTGATGGGAGGATGAAGAATCTAGATGAGTCTTTGTTCAGGATAGTTTTTCTGTACTTTCTTGTTGTGCTTTGATTATTTTTAATACGCCCTGTGTTCAGTTGTCGTAGGGAAAGAGAGAGCTGTCAATTTTGAGGAATTGGAGAATTGTCAAGTCAATAAAGTTTGTCAGTTACAAAAAAAAACACGATATTCTGTCTTATTCAATTGCTATAATCTCACGATAAGTGTAAAACGGTGTGGTTCCAGTACAGCCGTCTTATCGAGATATTTATTTTGGAGTCAGATAAATATTATTACACTTTCTATCAGCGGACACGCGTGGGCAGCCGACTAAACGGGTAGTTCAGATCGAAAGCTGCACACAAAATTCAAAAACTGTATTCCATATGATTCACAAAATAGTTTCTGGAAAAACTCAAAGAAGAAATCCTCAGATTCTGGATATTATATCATTATATCGGAATGAGCCAGAATTTAATCAAAATCAAAATAGTTTTCCAAGACACCCTCTATCCATTGCTGGGGTATATAGGATTCCGTGCTCATGTGGAAAAGTTTATGTAGGAACCACCAACAGTAGTTTCAAGACACGGATTAGTGATCACTCGGAATAGTCGGTTGGGACAAACTGAAAAATCAGCTGTAGCCGAACACGCCCTTCTCGATAATCATAATATTCAATTTGATAAAACCTCAATCCTCAAACACATTACTCCACTCGCTTATACTGACCTTAAACAAAATTTGACATCCCGTCGTAAAGTCATTGACGACAAACCAAAAAAAAAGGACAGTATCCTACGTACGACAGAACAGGGTCCGACCACAAGATATTAACAAACAAGTACCTCCAGATTTGCCATTAGTCATAGTAGACTCACAGGAAAGAGTTCAACTAAGACCACGCCGCTGAAAACTTGCGATGTATCAACACCGGCCGTGAAAGCCTACATTCTTTTATCATAAAGGATTGTATCACCATTTCGATGATGAGATTAGCTTAATACTGTATTCCATATTTTTACGATTTATCCTTGCTAAATACAACTTCTGACACCACTTTTGAGATATATCCTCTTGGTTCGATGAATAATACTCCAAACATAACTAAACTTCTTTTATTACAACTTTCTATCACAACACAATACAAACACTCTATCTGATACAAACTCTCTGTTATACAAATTCTACACTTCAACTCCTGCACTAAGCATTAACAAAGCTCTCTCCACTTAGCTCCACTGAACTCGCTCCACCTAGCTCTGAATAACTAACTCTGCTCTGAATAAAAACTTGCCACTTCACTTACTCTCTGAATAACTGACTCTGCCCGCGACGAAGTCTCTCCTGTATATATACCTGCGTACGCCTATGAAGAATCTTTGCGAATTCTCACACGCGATTTACGGGTTCCTGGAAAATGACGTTCGCTACGACGCGATCCCCCATCTGCGTTTAAGAACTTGTCAGGGCCGGCGCTAGGAGATTCGTAACAATATGATTCACAAAATAGTCACTGGAAAAACACAAATTCTAGAATGCCGTCCTTAATTGGGTTATTAAACAAATACAGGTAAGGTGTCTTTTTCTTTTTCAATTGTATTGTTTGGTAATTTTGAGTTTCAACGTTTCTTAACCTCATTGTTTTCACATAAAATTATATATATATATATATATATATATATATATATATATATATATATATAATGATTTTCAAGAATGTTACTGCACCTACTTGGTGCTAGCAACTGTAGGAGGAATAAGCTGAATTGAGCTCGAAATGGTTGCCATAAACGTCTTGACAAGAGAAGCCTATGCAATATTCCACGTATTCCACGTCGATTATTTTCGAACACAAAAACGTCGATACTTCTACAAATATTCATTATTCTCTGCCGTATATTTCATATTAACGCAGGTTCAGTTTCGTACACCCTTTGTTTCAAATAACCCCATTAAAAAGTTTAAAGGTGTCAAATCTGACAAGCGGGCTGGCCATATTCCAACGACCATGAAAAGTATTATCCAAATAGTTTCTTACTTGTTTGGAGTGATGTAGTGGTGCTCCATCTAGTTGGAATTATATTATCCATAACGAATTCACTAGGATTCACTTCGAGGATTTCGGTGATTAGAGGATCAACAGTAGTTTCCAGTATTTTCAAATAGAGTAAAATTTTGTTCCATTGACCATTTTGGAAATAGTTCACGTGGTATTTATCTACTCGTGAAATCGAAAACTAAATGAGAATTATTGAACCGAACACTGATATTCGTTGTCGTTGTGATATTTTTTTCTTTTTCACGAACAAAAAAATAACCTATCGAACCTTATCGTGTTGTTGGGATTGCCAAAGCAGAGAAAAACGAATATTTCCAGAACAATCGCTATTGATGTGTTAGCATTCAGTCAATTATTAAATTTTCCGCCATTTTGTAGTAGGTGAAGATATTGACTTCATATTCTAGGGTTGTGAAATATTCGTCAGGAGCTTCAAAATGATGTATCACAAGACCCCCTTTTCAATTCGATTTTCTTAGAATCTTCATCCGACAATTTAACTCCAAGATATAGTATTTATGCATCCATTTCATTATCCTGAGTTCCAATATTTCGAGTCGACCCATTCAAAAAATAAAGGAGGGGGACATTAAAGACAAGCAATGAATATTCCTTTGGGTACAATACAAAAACATTATTCGCATTCAAAACGTCTTATACATCGTTCACAAGTGTAGTTTTACTAGGGACGAGTTTTTCTATGGAAAATGTTAAGCACAGACTCTTACCGCTATGAGCCATCGAAACATTTCTTATTTATTATAAATTTACCTCTAGTATCAACTCGCAAACGGTCATTAGAAATTGTATGCACTTTTAATTCAACCAATCACGGCTCACTCATAATTGTCGACCAATAAAGACTATTAAAATTTAAGTGGTTATCATTAGGTTGAAGTTATTATATTAATTTACTTTTTCCGTTTTCTACGTGCACGAGACGCGAACGAATGTCTGTCTATCGGGATTTTTATATCGCGATAAAGAAGCCCCAGCCGTAATGTACTCGTAAAGTCTATGTGGCTACTGAAAGGAATTCTTACAACTAGGGATTGAATTGCTATTATTGGGTATGTCGAGAAGAGGTTAGGTAGGTGTATGTTTCCTGTCATCTTGTCGACGTGAAACGAAGCCTCTCGGAGAAGATCCCATTGCTATTTCGTAATCACGAATTGATCGAGAAATTTCACTTCATTCAGTTGAAAAAAGT
This sequence comes from Zygogramma bicolorata, assembly GCA_032362365.1. Classification (NCBI taxonomy): domain Eukaryota; kingdom Metazoa; phylum Arthropoda; class Insecta; order Coleoptera; family Chrysomelidae; genus Zygogramma; species Zygogramma bicolorata. Next base: position 196,461 of record JAVJAQ010002478.1, read on the forward strand.
ACATTTTCAGTTGAAGATGTTTTCAAATGTCAGGATTTCGAGTTCAATTTATATGTTATCAGTTCATTTGATCACCTTTCACCCATCGAACAACCTCGAGAGTGCACATTCGATCCATTACTGATATAGAAAAATAGTTTTAGTTACCGTGAAGGGATTTTTATCTTCGGTTGAGTATTGGCTTGTTTCAGCTGCAGGAACCTGAAAAACTGTTAACCTCCACTATCGTATCAAAAACTTCTCTGAATATTGTCAAACAAAAAGTCAAAAACTCCTCTGAATATTGTCAAACAAAAAGTATTAGTTATGTATTGAATATTTATATCTAGTGATTTGGAAAAATTCTGTGGGGAAAAATCCTTAACAAAGTGTTGAAGCTAGCATCTGTTAACTATATAATAAGCATTACACAAAGGAGTATGGATATTGAAGTACGTTCACCATATTAGTTCAAGCAGAAGAATACATCTTACAAGAAGAGACACTATCAATAATCTATCAATTATCTTGAAGATGTATAACATCTACGGATGAAAACAAAAAGAAAATATCAAAACATCTACTTCACAATTAATTGTTACAGGAGGAGAAACTGCTGAAATCAAAGTATTCGAACACCAAATCCAAATTATTTGCACTCAGCGGGCGTTTCGTCAACCGGATTAGAGTCGTCACCACGGAATAAAGTGATACTGTTGTGTTCTTGGAGGAATCTCTCGGTTTCGTGTAAGGAATTACGGAATATACTTTTTACAATAACGGTTCGTTAAAAAATACAACGTATCTAGGAAAGAATTGAAAATATCTCTCTCGAATATATTGAAAAAAGAAATTCGTGACGAACTTTTTGTATAAAGGCTCATGAAGTATTATTATTTGTAAGATGGCGCGACATTGTCTCTTTAAGATATGTCTGATTAGCATTTTAAACGATGATCTTTGGAACGTCTCGCTTTCTCATGTTGCTTCTTGTAATTATTCTGTTGAGAGAATGTTAACAATCATTAGGTTAACCAAAGGTAATTACAATATAAATGGATTTTGTGCAACTACTAACGACATCGTAAACATCGATCGCCATGTTCCAAGATGACTTTGTAGTCTGTCAGATCCACTCGTCTGAAGATATAGCGATGTTTAATCAGACATCAGCATGAGTTGAGTTGAATCTTCAACAGATATCATATAAAACGAGGGGGAAACAACTAGCTAAAATCTGTACAAGATAAAATCTTAAATACTAAACCAAGACTAAAGACAAAAGCATCTTCAGCAACCTCCCCCCCATATAAAAAGACAACCTTTCTTAGAGAAGAAAATATTATCACTATCTCTGCATCCATATATCATATATGTATATGTAAATCATTCAGAAATGGTTATTGCAAGCACAGAAAAAAAGAAGGGTATATATTTTTTGGCAGCGTCACATTTTGAAACAACGAACCGAAAATAGAAATCAAAAAAATGTGTACAAAGCTCAAGAGTAGCTTTCGAAATGTCGTCTAGGGGATAGTTTTCAAGTACTTTCATATATTTTTCATTCAATTTTGTCAAATTGAAAAAATACACGGTACATGAGGCAGAAAAAATTCACCAATTCAATATATTCCAGTTACGTATCGGGAAAAATATATCATTTACCATAAAAACAGGGAAATCCCGGAAATGAACTCTAATATGATATGTTTGTATCTGATTTGAAGGTTGAAATGATAACAGTCTAGGTGTGCATTCGCAACAGACGATCGTATTATCTGAAACATATCTATTTCAAGTAACTGTATATGAAAGGGTTAAGGGGTTAGCAAAGTTACTATGATATCTATCCTCGATACGCCGTCATGAGCAATGGCGGCTACAGGCGGTCGCAGTAAAGGTGCTCCGCAAATAAGTAAAAATAAATCCGATGAGATATATTCTGAACGTTGTCAAAACAGGCCAAGTCGTTCGTTAGTATGTGTAATATGTGGAAATGTGTACCATGTCTCAATTGCTACAAAAAACAAACTAAAATGTTTCAAAATATGCGACACTGGGATCAAATGCTGTATGCCTGTGGAAGGTGAATCAGATGCTGAGAATTGCAAGATGAATGTTTCGAATACCTTGCCTTGGAAAAGCAATTGCTGGAAAAACTATTGAAAGAAAAAATGGCACAATCAATCTCCTACATGAAAATTATAAATTAATCAAACGAAACAACGAACTCCTGGAGGAAAAACTGAATCAGAGTAAAAATGAAGCAGATGAGAACCAACAAAAAACAGAACAAAACACTAACACCTTCAGCCGAGCAATCAAAACTATTCCGTTTTTACGTAGCAACTCTCCGCATAGAAGGGAACTACTCAAAACACCGCATGTAAATAAACAAGGAGGAATGTCACACCCTGAGTCATCAGAAACTTCAGCTGATCTTGGAAGATATCAGCTCAAGGTTATAACTAATATCATACATCTTGATAAAGATGAGATAAAGACAGATAGATTTAGAACAGTACAACGCAGAAAAAAAAACCCAGTCTTTTCCAAAGCCAAAAAAACCAATCACACACACAAAGCGAATTGGAGAAAATGAAACGGCCGATGATTTTGACGTGGACCGTAAAGCTTATCTACTCTCTACTGCGTGAAGAGTCACATAACCAGCGCTAAGGTCGAGAGTTACATAAAAAACCAAGAAACTTTCAAAGAAGCAGATATAGTGATCAAAGAACTCCCAACCAGTGAGAATCAAAGTAAATGTTTCATGGTCGGAATTAACTTCAATCTCAAAGGAGGAAACTATAAAACTTCAACCTGGCCTAGAAGTGTAGCCTATAAGCGCTTCGATTTTACAAAATGGTTTGAATCGTACATCCATGAAAGAAAACATGTTCTAAAAATTTCCGATAACTCAGGTCGGTGTGTGCAGTCGAGTGCTCTGGAGAGGTTCATGGGAGTGCCACAGGGGAGCATCCTAGGTTCCTTAGGTTTCATAATATTTATAAATGAAGAGACCAAAGCTGTTTTTTTCAAAACAAGCAACACTGTTGAAACACACCAGTACATTACTTTAAACGAGAACAACGTCTACTTCTCTGAGAATATAAAATGACTTGGGACATTTATCGACGAGAATCTGAAATATGGTGCACACATCGATCCCTTCTGTGAAAACCTAAATCAAACCTGCTACGGTTTGAAAATACTTTGCAGAAACGCAATCATTAATACAGGAAAGACATTATACTTTTCTAACTTCTACTCTCATGCACGATATGGTATTATCATTTGGGGCGGAAGTAGTGAATTGGAAGAAATTTTCAAGATAAAAAACGTGCTCTGAGGATCATGAAAAATATGAAGTTCTTAGACTCATGTAGAGGATATTTTTCTGGGATGAAACTCCTCATCATTCCAGGGTTTTATATCATGCATGAAATTTGTTTCTCAATCAAGATTTTTTTGAACCTCATTTGCCTCATCATTCTTACCAAAAGCTCTAAAATCTTCAAGTTACTCCAGCATCACCTATTTCTGTCCGAAAGGGAAGCTCTCAACTCACGTATGAATTTCTACAATCATTTACCCCTTTCAATGGAAACTAATAAAAATTTGATGTAAATCAAACAAACCATGATCAACTAACGTTGTAACTTTGAGCCTTATCATATTGCACATTTCTTCAGTGAAATATTGTCCTAAGAATATATATAAACATATATTGTTACGACTCATCCTTGGGTTCGTTTATAAAAACACCAAACAACACTAAACTACTTTTATTATAAATCTCTGTCACAACACAATAGAATACAATCGCTTAACTTGCTCCGCTAACTCTCCAATGCTCGGTAGTAAAACTCTCTGTACTAACAATTTTATACTTCAACTCCTGCACTTATGAATAACAAAGCTCTTTCCACTAAGCTCCACTAAACTCTCTTCACTTAGCTCTGAATAACTCTGCTAAACTAACTCTGCTCTGAATACGAACTGTCTCCGCCGCGATGTCCCGATGCTTATATACCTGCGTACACCAATGAAGAATCTTCGCGAAGGGCCTCGATGACGTGTATCGAATTCTCCAGGCGGCAATCAACAGTTCCTGGAAATATATATATATATATATATATATATATATATATATATATATATGCTTGTATAGGCTTCCGCAGTCGGATAAGTGCTGTCTGGACCTTCCGGATGAACCGCGTCTGGAATGGTTCTTCTTTCGACGTTTCGGCTCTCACTTTGGGGCCATTCTCAACACTTCTTGACTTGGTGGCGTTTCACTTCCGTTAAATGTGTACACCAAATCAGGATTTCTAGAGGATTTCAGGAATTCTTCAAGGATTTCAGGTGGGATTTCTGGATTTCAACAAGAATTTCATAAGGATATCTAGTGAACTATGTCCACCGGATTTCCGGAGTGAAACACCCATCGTGTCATTCATCGTCCGAATACAATTTCGGATAGTTAACCTCAATTCATCTGCTAGGTTCTCAATTATTCAGCAGATACCGAAAGAGAATACACATTCCATTTGGTTCGTCGTCTTTATAGGGATCCCAAATAACAATTATTTATGGTACTCCGGCCACTATTTCAGTTAACTCAAACGCCAGTCCACTAAAATCTTTACCTATGACTTCGAATTTTTAAACAAGACATGTGAAACCGATCGAAATTAATCTCGTCGTTTCCGTTCCTATTCGGAAAAAATGCAAGGTGCAAGATGAAGAAGACACGCGCCCAATCGCCAGGCAGATGTTCTATATGCAGGCCGATTGTTGCATCAGGAGCAGGTGTCTGTGAGTTTTGGGCTAGAAGGGTACAAAATCTGCGAATCGTTATAAATTTGAGATACACAACCCACCTGTTATCAATTTCTCTAGACATTGAGGTGGGTGAATGAAAAAATTGTCTACCTAGCCCCAATTTTGGTTTGATATGTACTATCATTCAACTAATAGGTATGGCAAAACCCACTAGTTGAAGACAATTGGAGTTGAATCTAATCGTGAGTTGCTATGAGGAATTGACTGAATTGCATATATTCCTGGAAGACCACTCTGATGACGTCTTCAACCTCAACATTGGTACAATATTCAACTTTTTAATTGCTTATTTCCTCAATTCAGTGCAGTATTCTATCTCAACAAGTTGCATTCTTCAAGGAGCAGTTTCAAACATCACTGATCGTTTTCATTTCATAAGCTAAAAAAATAATTCCGAGTAAATATTCTTCGAATGTATTTAAAAATATTGATTCATTGATTATTTTTTCGGATTTTCTCTACCCTGATGAAGACCAATTAATAATTTTGGCCTGATACGTGAATGCATCATAAATGAATAGGCAAAAACTGTTTTGTCAACGTTCTTTATATTGATGAATCGAATAACATTTCTTTCGAAAACTTTCCTCTGCCGTATTGGGACATGATTCAACCAAGTTTCATGGCTGATGGGTCAGCGGAAATCCATGCTATTCCTAAGGTATGGAGTAAGTAACAAGGCGAGGGGTATTTCACTTCCGTAAAATTTGTACACCAAATCAGGATTTTTAGTGGATTTATGGATCTCAACGTATTTTCTACTGAATTTTATACACCGGATTCCGAAGTGAAACAGCCCCTGTAACAATGCCTACTTGGTGAAAGATTTCAGTGAGTCGATATATATATATAGGTAATAATAAGTAATTTTCGTTATTTCTCTCATGATCAGTAACCACTACTGTTTTTATATTTCATTTTTCATTCTTTCCTACCTTCGACTAATTACGGCTGCAGGTGACCCTGAATTATTTCCATTTTACTGTGAAAACAATATACAAGCAATATCAGAATTCGCATATCTATATTGCAGTATTATGTCAATATGCCACCTAATGTGATAATACAATATTTTAATTACGCCCCCAAAAAATGTCAAATGTATTTATTGGATTCCGATGATGGAAATTGGGTATATACAAAATATGCAGACAATATTGAAATATCTATGTGGTTAAACTGCTATTATCACCTGATATGGCAATTCTGATATTGGAAATAAGTTATCAAACCCATATATAATCAATATTTAACGTTACAAAATGCAGTGGAAATTTATTGTCAATATTGAACCAATACTAATATTGAAATATCAATTTTTTTCACTTACGATGTATTCATATCGGACCAATCTGCACTCAGGGTTCAGTCAATATGATGTGCCAATTGCGATTTGCCTTCCGTCGAGAGCAAATATATAACCCAATCCTCGGTTATGATTTAGAATTTAGAAAGTCGTCTAACCTTCTCACATACTATATATATATATATATATATATATATATATATATATATATATATATATATATATATATATATATTCGTAAGTAAGCACATGTTAAAAAACTTTTCTATTCTCACAATTTTCCTAATTCATTGTAGAGTTCCTGATGAAGAGCCAATAAAGACTCGAAAGCTTGAACAGAATAAAGAGTTCACTTTTTCCAATTCCTTGTTGACTGCACACCCGGATATTAAAAGGATTCTTCTATATATATATATAAAGCAGACTGATTTTTTGACAAGAAATGAACAAGTTTTTGCTCACGGGTCTAAACATAGCATAATTCAGCAGACAGAATCAAATCTTCTGGCCTTCTTTATTGCAGGGGACTCTTGTTTTCAAACATAATAACGAATACAGGAAATATGAAACACGGCAATGCTAATTTTCTGAGGAAGTGACGTGGCAAACAAGGATGTCACGAGAATTGTAAAGAATGGAAGAGTTAGATTGGATAATGCATTGTAGTTACAAATATCTCGACTGGTCTTTGCCATGCCATGAGATTGTTTGTCAGTACGTAAAATGAAAAGTGTGCGGTGGGTTGGTTCATTTGAGTGTTACGTATCTTAAGACAAATGACTGCGGTTGAATCATGAAATAAAATAATTGACTGAAATTGTCTCGGAAATTGTATTTCATGTTCTCAATTTTCAGAAAGTTGAGTGAAGATCACAAATTGGCCATAGAAGATACAACTATTTCAAAATTGACCTCGAAAAGAAATAGTTCAGCTGTCAATAAGTTTGTCAAATATGATTCTTTTCAATGTCTTGTTTTTTGGAAAATGGTCGACAAAAACTTATGTCGATTCCACCACACAATACTTTCCTCACTGTCGTACTCTTGTTGGCTTGAAATATATAGAAGATTCGAAAAAGCAGTCAGAGCTTCAGAAAGAACAAATAACTGTGAAAATGAATACGGAAATGGACATGAATGTATCGATCGAAATAGAGTTTATCTTGAATTAAACAAATAATTCATTAAAATTTTATTAGAAGTAGTAGCAGTAGTAGTATATTCCTTTGCCATGAAATATTTCAGTTAGATATCTTCGATTTTTATAGTGTAGATGGGGGTATGAATTTTTAACATCGAAATAGACCAATTTGGGTGTGTAGAAAATGTATGTACTTATGTATAAGAATATTTAATGATTCCACTGAAAATGACATTTGGTTCTGTACATAATAAATTTCAATCAGTCTTTCCTGCTTTAAACATTTTTCTGCTGGTGTTATTGCAGTTTTATGGGGAATTCCAATGCCCAGCAGTTCTGTTGGAAAACGACACATAGAAAAGAAAGAGTTTCAACCGTCTACCAGGCTCACGTGAAAAAAGGGATAAGATTGCACTGATCAGGTCAACCGCGAAGAATCTGTCAAAGACGGAACGATTCATGACATTTCAAGAGACCAACGGCCGTGTAAAATACCTAAAAACAATGAGTCGCTAATACTTGATTTTAACGATACATCTGATAATGATTCGAGAACGAGATATATTTGGGGTAGGGGGAGTAATAATCATAGTCCGCACTATACACTTTTGAAGGAAATCTCCTGTTTCCAAACTAGATAGATGGAAATTGATGACTGCGTCTGGGTGTCAAATTCCGCAAAACCGCATGTCAATATCTGTCATCGCTTCTGGGTTACAACTGCAATAACACCAGCAAAAAAATGTTGAAAACAGGAAAGACTGATTGAAATTTATTATGTACAGAACCAACTACTGCTACTACTACTGCTACTACTATATCTGATATAATTTTAATGAATTATTTGTTTAATTCAAGATAAACTCCTATTTCGATCGATACATTCATGTCCATATCCGTATTTATTTTCACAGTTATTTGTTCTTTCTGAAGCTTTGACTGCTTTTTCGAATCTTCTATATATTTCAAGCCAACAGTACGACAGCAGGAAAGTATTGTGTGGTGGAATCGTGTAACTTGACTGGTCCCTTGAAGAGGAGAGTTGGAAAAAGATAGTCTTTAGTGAAGGATAACAAAAAAAAATTCATAGTGTTCCCTCGAGTGTTCCACTAGAAGAAATATCGCATTGTCGCTGATCAGGGCTTGTTCCTTTCATTATTCAAAATGCTGCCATATTTCAGTGAATAATCCAAAAATTGCCTACTTGCACGTGACTCAACTCAGATTTGTGAAATATCATTGTTATGCCAAGCGCCTTCATTGAAACAAAACCAGAATGTTGACACATGTACATTATTATATTTTCAACCTCTACCTAGGATGATATTTACCAATTATAAAATTTGTTGGGAGCTTCATTAAATTCGTCTATTTGCAATGCCTACTTGAAACACAAAATGATTTGAAATTATTCTTGCAAATATCCATTTCATGAAATTTTTCGGAAGTATTGTTAACAAAATAGTATGCAAAACTCGGCAAAAAATGAAATTTCTCTTTCAAGAAATAGCTTACCTCGGCTTTCAGTCTCGGTATGTAAATACTACCACGGATGCTCCAGTGTATGGCTTAGCGAAGGGCAATGCAATAGATTTTATCTACGATAATTCATTCATTTCATTTATTTCTTCAATTTTTCCTCATCCCCAACACTCTTGCGAGTGTGCTCAGAAAGTAGATCCTTGCACCAGCAAGGGCCGAAGAGACCAAGTGAAGATAAAACTAACATACCACATACCTGTATTCAATTTGCGATACATGTACGGCCTGATATAAAAAAAAATAATAATGTTAACAGTATTCATTGACCGAAAAAAGATGAACGAAATTTATGAATGAATGGTAGAAAGTCAAACCGTTCTTTCTATATTATATAAGGACGAATCAAAATAATTTCATTCATGTAATGAACTTGCTGATTTCTCTGACAATGAATAAAAAATCATATATTATTTTATGTTTGGCGATCACAACTAACCAGAAATAGTCTAGAAAAACTATACTTCGCGCTCTTCAACGGTCGAAGTGTACATTTTGCCAACACTTTCGAGTTGGAACATACAAGGTCAGAATCTCAATTGAAGATATCTCCTGTGACAGGTATTTGACAGTACGTTTCACTGCTCGTTAGTCGTCGATAAAAATGTTACGCTATCGGTTCAATTGATATTCACAGAGAACGTTCAGTCGGAACCGTTTGAAGTTCCAAGTAAAGGTACATCGAATCATCTTTCGACCTGAAAATTTGCCGCACTTTCAATCATTGAGCTTCCATAAATTTAGCCTTCTGAGAGTTACCGTGCCTAGAGGCAATGTCATGAGTTTCGAAATGATTTTGACGTTTAGGTATTATCAAATTTATAATGAAAGAATTGAGAACAAAATGAAATAATTTTTTCAGATTTTCGAATAACTTCACCGCATTTTTCTTTTTCAATTCACCATGAAAGAAAATAATCCCTTGAAAAAAACGGGAAGTGGGTACCAATATTAGACACGTCATGTCTCCATTCACATACGGTGAATTCATACGGTGTGAAAACTCACTTAGTGATTGTGAAAAACGGGCACATCCTGCTTTTGCATATCTACAAATCGGGGTAGTCATCACTATTCGTGGCACTGGTCCTATTCTATAGCCTGATGGATAATTGAAATTGATCAGTTTATACCACTGAACTTTTAATTGAGCTACTTTCGTTTATTATTTTTATTCCTTCGCTTGTTAGTGGGCTCGTTAAGTGTAGAGGTAAAATGCGTCAGATATGATAGTGGCTTCGTTAGATACTAGATAACAAACCTACTACACGTGTTAGAATCCTGACCTTTTTTTTGAAAGAACTGCTGTGAGAATGATTGAATATTATTCAACTGGTTGAACTGTTTTCGATTGTGAAACAAGGTTTTATTTGAGTCTATATGGTATTTTCCATTCCTGGAGATAATCTCAACATATATACTACTTACAACATGCAAGCTTAAGCGACCGAAATGCTTGACTTTCCAAATTGAAGAAAAGTCTTGTGAAGCAAGTATTGAACTCCGTTCCTTGTTTTCAAAAAGAGAGCGATGAATTATATGTTGTATAATCCGAGTTGAAAATAACAAAGATGATAATTATTATTATTTGATGAGCAAGTTACGGGTGTGTACCCAATTTCACTGGTGAATTCAGTGGGTTCAGGCTACTTTACAATCTCTGAATAATATTTTCGTATGGTGCATACTTGAAAACAAACTGTGCGTTCAATAAATTAATTTAGCCGAATGCGCGCGCGAGAAATAGACATGAATTAATTAGAAAAAAATCGACTAGGCTATATCACTGCCAACATCCGATTCGCAGAGACACTCACAGCCACCCTGTATCGAATGGGGTCACCGGAGTTATTCCCCTAGAACGGCGTTCCTCGAAATAGACCGTCGCGACGCGCCGCCGTTACGTCATAGGCCTTTTAATTACGTAACACTTATCCGATGGTTTCCTTACAGGACAGACCAGAACAATGCAAAACAACATAGAACCACTGAATCTAAATCCGTCGCACCACAAATCACTCACCGCTAAATTTAGGTCTGAGTCTGCCGCCTTCCGTCTTCGTGGTAATCTGAAATAAAAGAGGAATGTGTGAGGTAACGAGTAGTCTGGAGGTACGAGCCATTTTGTGTAATATGAATTCGCCAAACTATGAAGAGATGATCATGGAGATTTGATGATTTCCTGTTACGAACCAATCAAAAAATAATATTTTCGGAATTTATTCAAACCTCCATTGTTTCAACTATCAACTACTTTGAGGCTAGTTTAAAAACAGTGTTCCGAACAATTGCAGCACCCTCTCCTGGGCACACTCGTAAGAGAGACACTCTTAAGAGGAAATAGGAAATTAGCACAATTGATCTACTGAAAAAACATTGCATTTTTTCTGAGGTCATTCAATGGGAGCGAGCTCAGATCAATGAATTTCAGAAATGAAAGGCATAACTGAAAAGAAAAAACTTTACGTTTACAAATAAAGATACAGTCCGATATTTCACAAAGCACCAAGGCCTGTTTCATAAAACTACAAGTCTTGCACCTACAAAAGTAGTCATTCGAAGAAAAAGAGGAATAAAAATAAAGTAATAAAAAAATCTTTTTTTATATCTGAGATGTTCTGAATGTTTTTTAAATAAATCAACTTCAGTAAATATTCCGGTTATCCTTCCGCAAATCAATGATTCAAAGCATCAGTTGCTATAACAAAATACATATTCGTGAAAGCCGTTGGTTCGTTTAAAGTTTTGGATATTCCTGGTGTACTACCAAAACCTTACACTAGAATGAATTAATGAGAATTTCATGCGGTTAATGTCATTTTGCTTGATTTTTAATGCGCATATCTTTCATTCAAAACTCAAAAAACCTATAGTTATAACAGGAAAAAATGACTTCTTGACTTATTGTTTGAATAAACGATGAGTTTTGGAATCTTTGGTGTAAAAGTTGAAAACTTTTTCTAGAGATCAATTACCCTAACACCAAACTGATATTTTTGCACTCGACGCGATTTCGCTAACAAGGTTAGCATCTTCAGGAGAAGATCAATTTTCTTCTCCTGAAGATGCTAACCTTGTTAGCGAAACGCGCGTCGAGTGCAAAAATATCAGTTTGGTGTTAGGGTAATTGATCTCTAGGAAAAGGTTATTGTTTGAAAACAAAAAAAATCATATACTTCTATAGGTTGAGAAAAACACCAATAAATCCCACCATCAAAATGAACTAGTTCCATTCATAAGATCTCGGGTAGCACGATTTTTTTCGTCTATATTATTACGAAATCTCCTAGCGCCGACCCTGTCGCTCTTAAACGCAGAATAATATGAGGGGTCGAAGAGAAAACGTCATTTTTCCAGGAACTCTTTATTCGCGAGGAGAATTCGATACACATCATCGGGACCTCTCTCGAAGATTCTCCATTGGCGTACGCAAGTATAAAAGGAGATACTTCATCGCGGAAGAAATAGTTATTCAGATAGTTATCAGAGTTTCTAGCTTAGTGAAGAGGCGGAGAGTTTTACAGAGTTTTTATCGGAGAGAGCTTTGGTATTGCTAGTTGCAGAAGTCGAAGTAGACAATTTCTAGTACCAAGAGTTTCAGTTCAGAGCGTTGGATAGTTAGCGGAGCAGTTTGAGTGTATTGTAAAGTATTGTGATAGAGTTGTTATAAAAATAGTGAAGTGTTGTTTGGGGTTTTAATCAACGAACCCAAGAAAAGATAGTAACAATATGCTTTTTTATGCAAAAGCTTTCACTATTGACTCATCTCTCCGTTTCAGCTTTATTAGATTTATTTGTTTCACAAAAACAAGATGCATATATTCCTGGTGCGATCTCCGATTCGTTTCGTCAAAATCTCTAGACACGGTTAAACACGGGAATTTACTGCTATTTCCTGTAGATGGTGCATCAAAAGAATTCTGTCATCTTTTGACATTTGCATTCCAATTTATTCAAGTTGTTTTCCGTTTGTTTAGTGATTAATTTGAGTGTTGTTTTTAACATAAGTCGTTAATCGTTTTCCGTTGGTTTAGTATTTTATTTGAGTGTTGTTTTGAATAGTGTTTCATAATGGATATCGAACGATGTTTTATTATTTGTGGATAAAATAGTTAATCATTTATTCATCTATAATATCAAGTTCAACGATATAACGCGATTATTCTGATAAACACAAAGTTCATCTTGCTCGATGTTCACTTTGGTAGAAGTTATATTTGTGTTATTGGCTGATTGCTTTTCAGAATATCTCAGTTTAACATATTTATTCTAAATTCCAGCATTTGTGGCAATGGTTTTACATGCCCAGTGGAAGGATGTAAAAACAAAAATTCAAAATCATGGAATAAAAGTTCTTTCGGAAAAGTGTTTTCAAATGCGGTCTCCTTGTATAGCGCCATAATACTCTTCCTAATGAATTGAAATCACTCAGGCTGATCTGAACTGTGAAGGATCCAATTCATTTCGAATTAAACACTATAATCACTAAAAGCTATATTGACGTACTATTTTTTCTACCTCTGTGGTCCAACTCCACTAGCTCTCACGTCGATATCAATATTTCGAAGAATCTCATCAAATTATCATTCAGCACCGAATAGTAAGAATTTCCAAGAGTTTTGATACTAAATTCTCATAACATATATCTAGAATACAAATCAACACTTCCTCGCGACTTGATGCCAAGGTCTAAGTCTCCAGCCGAGGCTCCAGCTGTCATCTTGACAGTCTTCACTTTATCTTGAAAATGGCTTCCATTTCGAAGTATTTGGCGTCTAGGTTTAAGACTCCTTAGTACCTTTGACTTATCACTAGCGATCGAGGACTGAAGGTTATTGGGATTTGTGTTTATTTATGACAGGAGCAGAGGTCGGAACTCTAGACATCACCTAGAAGACGGCAAAGGAGTCTCTGCCGAAACGTCGTGATAATAATCCTTCGGAGGATCAAAACCACAGAACACGGAATGAAACCCGAGAAAACAGCTCATTATATATATGTGTGTGTGTGTGTGTGTGTGTGCGTGATACTTCAATTATTTACATACAAATATTTCTATGATATGAAAGTATATCAACGAACGCCGACAATATCTAGCTTTTGGTTGGGTTATTATTCAGTCCATTGAGTTTCGATGTTTATGGTGGATATATATATATATATATATATATATATTTGATCGGCTAGGCTTCCGCGGTCAGAAATGTGCTGGCTCCGAAATGGGAGTCGAAACGTAGACAAGTAAATCTTTCCAGACGCGGATCAACCGGATGTTCCAGCCAGCACATATATATATATATATATATATATATATATATATATTGATTGTTTCATTATAAAAAATACCATACAATCATTGTTTTTTGCTCAAACGGATATCCACCATAAACATCAAAACTCAATGGACTGATTAATAACCCAACTAAAAGCTAGATATTGTCGGAGTCGAATTCGTTGATGTACTTCATATCAGAGAAATATTTGTATGTGAATAATTGAAGTATCGATTTCTCGATTCCTAACCGAGCTAGTTGCTCTTCCAAGCATTCCATCAACAAAAACAAAGGAAGTGTTTTCTTGTAAATATCGAGTTGAATTCGCAAACGATTTCAAAAACTTTCCGATCTAAACATTGAGTCGGATCTTTTGTCCATTTGAGATTAAGCCGTTGCCAAGACTCGAACAGTGTTCAGCAATTTATTTTGCACCGATAGCAACGTCTCAATAGATTGAACTCTTTCCCAGAAACGTCTCTTATCGAGAACTGGCGCTTTATCTTTGTATTTATCTAAAGACGAGGGTGATTTAGTGTTCACACAGGAAATAGACAACAAACAAATTTTTGATAAACAACACTTCGAGAAGAACTATCGCCGAAATATTCCACGAAAAGTAGTCCGGTATCGGTTCTAGGAATAGAGTAATTTTTCAGCGCCAAGGGCCAGTTCGGGCCACCCAAAAGCCTGGGAATATGGGCCCGACTGACGCATGAAGGCGGGATATCATAGCTTTTAGGGCGATGAAGTGAAGGTCTTTGAAAATGTTTTAAAGCATAGGCGTACGACATTTGATGGCGATCAGCAGTTCAACAGCAACATTGAGATTTGGTTTCGGGTCGGAATCTCTCACAGATTTTTGAAAGAAATCAATTTTTGAGGTAGTTAGTCCCATTGCTTCTTAAAAAAAGGAAGGGATTCACTTTAACAATCAATAATGCGTGAAAAGTTCAAAAACAGTCTCATGAATATGCCCAGCAAAGATTATTCCGTTTTCAATTTTATATCCCCCAAAATTCTCATTATCCGCCGTCACTTCAAGATTTTTTTGTTTTTTTTTTGAAAAGAGTTCAAATAAAAAAAGAACCGTCCAGTAGTTTCCGAGATTACAGACAGCGAGGTCATTTTGGGCTTTGATGTGTTTATTTCAAGCGATGGAATCGACCGCCGCTCTCTTCGGCTTCATTCTCCACACGGCACGTAGAACGGTCCCAGAAGAACCTCCAATGCTCCCATCAATAAATATGATGAATAATTGTGGAAAACGAATTCTGCTTGTTTCTATTGATGAATGAACAAAGGGATGGGGAATTAAATGAAAAAAAGTGTTATCTCGGCTCCTAATTATTTTGGAACAAAAGTCAGGTCGGCGAAATTCGTAGAAAAATCGCAGCTTTCCAATCCATTTTGTCGCATTTTGATACGACCATTTTTTCCTCATTGTTTTTTAGTTTGAATAACGTTGTTTTTCATGACGCCATTTGGTATCACATTGCAAAAATCAATTTTCCAAAAATGATTGTTTGTAGTTCAACTCTTTGACTACCCAAAACCGTTTCGTTCATTGCTCTACGATTATCCGTAGGGCAAGAAATCTAGTGGACACTTTTTTTAGTAACAAATTAATAACAATCTAGTGGACACTTTTTTTAGTAACAAATTAGATTGTTGCTAACCTATGTTTTTCAACCAAAGTCAAACTATATATAGTTTCTACTAGTTGAAGGCTTCCCAAATTCACACCCAAATAGCACACGACGTCCTGAAGACGAACCATTTATGTCCCAGTTACGTCGATACGTCCCGGGACGTATAGGAGACATTCGAAGAACGTGCATTACCGAATGTACCATGTATGTACTGGTTAGACGTCCCATGTAGGTACATACTTGGTCCCATTCCAATCGGAATGTAATAAAAACGTACATGCTTGGAAGTACTATGTACGTACTTTATTAAGTGTCCCTGATACGTTTACATTAACTCCTCTCCAGGTACGTACTTTTCGGAATGAATTAGGGACATACCAATGACGTGTTTTTTTGTGAATCCCATGTACGTACTGCTCAGACGTATCATTTACGTACATGTTTGGAAGAACTATGTTCGTACTATTTGGACCTTCCAGGTGCGTACATATTGAGTCCCTTTCAGATACGTATCTTTCGAAACGTTTGCGGGACATAGTAATGACGTACATTTTTGGAAATCGTATGTACATACTATCTGGACGTCTCGTTGACGTACTTTTTTGTACATACTGTTTGGACCTCCCAAGTACGTACGGATTGGGTTCCTTTCATTTTCTACATTTCTGTTAGTATGTACATACTGTTTGGACCTCCCGAGTACGTACGTATTGGGTCCCTTTCGGTTCCAGGGGTATTGGGATTTTGAGAGTGATCACTTAGTGTATTCAAACATATATCAATATTGGTAATGCAATATTCATAATGAATTATTTCTAAAAAAAATTGGAAAAATTGAAACATCGACATGTGGTGAATTTAAATACCAGAAAATTACATACAGAATTTTTTGCACAGCAAGTTTGATATTCCAAAACCGCCATCACATGAGACAGTGATCCTTTAGTCTTTTTTCGAATATATTTTCTGTTACTGAACTTTCTAAAATTTTAATATTATCTCGAACAAAACTAACTTGAAGTCATCACATCTATAGCACCCAACTCCTTCTTAAAAACAATTATCTCCGTGCCGTAGAGCGTAACAGTGGTCGACAATAATATCTCCATAGAAAAGGTCGAGAGTTCAAGCCCCGCAGCAGCCAGGTCTTTTTCCAAGTAAGTATTCGGTTAGATGGTTAGTACACTTGAATGAGTAAAATTTCCAACTTGACTATTTGGTAAAAAAGAAATGAATAATCCCGAATATGAAAACTTAGATTCATTAAGTGATATAAAATGATATATCATTAAGTTGTTTTCGAATATTGATCTAATATCGCCGAATGTTCACATTTTTTTTGTGGCCACTATTGATATCATCTACAATATAAGGTTAATATTCCCGTAATATTGAACCAATATTGGTCAAATTATTTGTTCTACTTGGGATAGCGCATACAGAATGGAAAATGTACGTTTTCGGAATGTCCCAAACAGTTCCCCTTTCTGTACATTTCAGGTCCTGTGTGGACTAGAAAAGTACGTACCTGGGATTACCGACTATGCGGAAACGGTAAGTCGCAGGGAGGTCTTATGTACGTCTGTCGGAGACAAAAGTACGTCCTAAATACGTACAATACATCCTCACCGTACATATGCAGTACGTCCACTGGACGTACTTGTGCTATTTGGGCAGTTGCAACCCTCAAATGCATTTCAATATTTTAATAGAATAATGGAAAAAACGCCCTTTTTTTAATTTCCGAGCGCAATAGTTTAGCAACAAATTAGAATATCGACATCAGGTCAACGCTAATCGATAGATTTTTTCAATTATCTACAACTTTCAATCAAATTTTTTTCGATGCGACCAATAGTTTTCATTATAGAAGCAAAAAAACAAAAAAAAATATGATTTCCGGTATTCAACCGTTAATTGTTGCTAAACGTACGGATAGAATCTGGCGCAAACTTTAGGGGATAATGAGGACACCTGTTTCTGCCGGAACCCACAGCTACTTTTCGGGTAGGCAAAAATTTTACGAAAGAAGTTTATTTGATTGGACTATTGTAACAATGCTACTACTGACGCAACGATCAAAAATTGTATAGGTTATAAAAGAATCATTTCTCATAAAAGAATATCCCTTATTCATTGTAATATGTTGAAATGTAATCAACTGAAGTTGATGATAAATTCTCAGAGTATTGAAATTAAAACATATTCACTTATGAACGGACATTAATCATCTTATATTCACAAGTAAGTACTATTTCAATGCAGGTATAGAAGCATTGGTTCGCTCCTTCCTAACAGAATGAAATAATATTCTACAACAATGTAACTATGAAGCATAAAAATTCAAAAATGTTCCGAAATGCAATGAAATATCATCATCTAATTAGTACTTGAATTCACATCGCATAACACTGTCTGTCGGATGCCCTGACTGATGTCAGAACAGACACAGATTCACACGTATATTCCCACGGTCTTTTCCCACAAGCATCGACCGATTTTTCTGTGCGGAGGTTCCCTCAGGAACGACCTCGATTCCCAGAAATGCGGTTCGGATTCTATTCATCGTGTCGTTTTCTACGGCGATGCACGAGAATACCCAATTTCCGCCGGCCGTTGTGAATACGGAACATAATATATCAAGAGTTGTGGACTATTTTTGATTGTTATTGAAATATCGATTGTATGATAATTATGCGGGTCGAATGAAATAATGCAAGGAGTGAATTCGAAGAAAGACGATCATCTAGTACTACATTCGTTTTTTTTTTCATATAGTCTGTATATTCCAGAATATAACAAAACTGATTTACCTCAAAATCATTTTCCATTCATATCTCGTTATGCAAATTATTTCACGAATGTCCCCAGGAAAATATTTGAAAAAGTGTCATCTTATTTTAATTCCAGTTCCAGCGAAAATTATCATTACCAAATATATATGAAACGGATAATAAAACCAATTCTTAAAAGGTAGCAGAAAACCAAATTTTTGAGTTCGAGTCGTGCGCACGCCCAAAACGCATCCAAATTACAGATACTTAAAATGTAAGTGTCAAACTTGCTATTGGTGAATTAAATATCCCGCAAGAGTAAGGCTGGATTCAGGCAGATCCGAAATCCGATGGTACGACGATCCGACAGCTTTCTGATTGGTCTAAATTTTGATTTCAGAAAGCTGTCGGATCGTCGTACCATCGGATTTCGGATCTGTCTGAATCCAGCCTTAGGCAATGTATGATATTGTAGGTGTCGAAATTCACTCGTGAGCTGCCTGATTGGAATTGCAGATTTGGAAAATCGAGAAATATTGACATTAAATGGCCAATATATTTACAATATTGATCCAATGTTTCCGTAATATTGCAACGATATTTGTATAATATTTGGGTGATACTAGGTTCAACTTCTTGGGCGTAAGTGAATGCTTGAACATGGCAGGGTTGCAAGATTAGTCAAAAGCTATGGAGCCTCATTCATAATCCCAAGTAGCCAAAGTAGCCAGTAGCCCAGTCGCCCTGTAATGCGTTATAAATCAACAATTATTTATTTCATCGCCATTTTTTTCATTGAAATTGCTATATACTTCATATTTCGATGGAATTCATTGAATTTCATACTGATGAAGTGCTGATTCCCTTTGTATATTTGTGAGGATCCGCAAACACGGTCGTCCTTTCTTCAACGACTCAAATTGAAGAGATGCTGAAATGAAAGTTTCTGTTGTACAATGAACATTACCATAAGGCAGTGAAAAAGAGCCTAAAACGGTGGCGACAGAACTTCAGGTAGCCCATTTGGGCTCCAGGCTCCTACTGTAGGGTTTTTCAATCTATGGGTAACGACCCACTGGTGGCAAGCTTCTATTTTCATTTTCGAGAGATCAACGCAGTGCGAGTTGAATTCTTTCTCGAAAATTACATTTATATGGTCGAATTTCACATCTATACACCCCACCTCCAACGTTGAATCGCCTTCTACAGCTTCTATTTTCATTTTCGGTTTGGAAGGTGTTCTTTTGTTGTTTAACCTCTGTACATCCCAATCTTTGCTAACATGCGATTTCATTAGACATAAAAAGTTTCTTTTCTCAGTTTCGAGAGAACGGTAGAGGATTGAGATTTTATTGTTAAATATTGACTTTATATGGTCTAGTTTAACCTTTGTAGTACACCCCAACTTGCTTATCTGCAGACCTGCAATTTGGCTTCAGCAAAAAGTTAATGTTCAAAAATACTCCGCTTTTCAATTTCTCTGATAGATGGTGAATTTAACTGTCAACTATCAAATTATCGTGAATTTTAAGCAGTGGTGATATTAAACACCACACAGTCTTTTCAATCGTCAACTCATGTTTGGTAACTTGTTTCAGATGGGTCGTAGTCGTGACAACTTTGGGAACTACTGTCCTTTTGGATTTCCAAGTCGCCAAGATAGACCGCTGCATTTACTGCATCCACATTGCATTCAAGCAAAATACTAGAAAAATATTGAGTATATCTGATAAAACAATTTCAACAATTTGGGGTGAGCATAAAAATGTATCTATGTATATAGTCAATATAATTTGGGCTCAACAGTAAAATCAACTCCGCTATTTCGTTGAGAGATCATGAGATATTTCAATAAGTTATGGTAGGTAGGTTCGTAGTCTCCGCACGAAGACTCAGCACATTTTTTGCTTGTGATAACCAAAATATTCGTTCGCCTATATCTGTAGGCCAGCGAAGAAACTATATACAGCCGTTTTTTAAGCATAGATAATTAGAATCTTTGGATATCAATGAAGAATAATAAGGATGTCTGCATATCCGATTGTGGGTAAATTAAAAGGTGCAGATTAGAAGACCGCAGCACGCTCAACAAACGTTGAGCCGTGAGGTAGCAGACTATTATTTTCAACGATAACCCTGAAATAATAGTTGTACCATTTATCATCGAGGAAATTATCAGAGCAGGGGTATTTTTACCATGAGAGTCGCTCTGCAACTAACAACGAAGGCGAGCAATTTTACCTACTGAAATCTGATATACTTTCGGATTTGACATCAAACTTCAATCACACTTTGAGTGTGACCAACCTGACGATTGGTCTTGAAAAAGATCCATCAGAAAGGCTCTCGTTGTTATGAGATGAAATAATAATAACGAGCATATAGAACGTACACCTGAGTTATTGTTTATTTAATGGATTACGTTTCTTGTTTTTCCCATTTGTTTACGGTAATCCACAAATAATTAACTTATTTGCTCGGAAGTGTTGGTCGGTGTTGGCACTCATTTCAAGCAACATTGTAGGGCCAGTAAGAAATACACATAAATTTGCATGAACTCAGTTGCACACTTTCCACTTAGCTTCTTCGATGATATACGAGTTGTTTCGCAACGACATCAACAGCATTTTCAATGCTAATGAGAACAAATTGGAGTTCAATTGAAATGCGTCGGGACGTGTCACTACGTCGAATTCCCACTATGTCGAATTCCCATTACGCCGAATTCCCATTACGTCGAATTCCCATTACGTCGAATGGTATCCAGCTTCGATAACGATCGTGTTTTGGTGACGTAAGTGGTGGGGATGCTTTTCGACGTAGTGGGAATTCGGCGTAATGGGAATTCGACGTACTGGGAATTCGGCGTAATGGGAATTCGACGTAGTGATACGCACTCAAATGCGTTAGTGCTTCTCGCAATAATACAACAATTAGGATTTTTTCTGTTGTACCAGCTGTTGGTGAGTACTGAAATAATCTACTCCCCAACTAATCGAAAATATAATAAAAGGTCTTTTACTGATGTTTCCTCATTCAATCAGCAAATTCCTAGACTCTTCTATTTCTCTTGAATATTTTTGTCATTTAATTTTTTTATCTCTAATTTATAATTAGCTTTTTATCAATTATCGGCCACATCCATTTGTTTTTTGAAAAATAGAGGACATTTTCTATGAAAATCAACAGAACTCTTCAATGAAATATTTCAACTTCAACTTCGAGAATGTCGGAATTTCAAGAAAAACGTCAAAATGAAGTTCACTTCAACTAAGATCACAATGAGAAAATGACTTGGTGAACTTTACAAAATTACAAGGTGAAATAAGTATGTGAACTATAAAAATATGTCAGCAACCAGTAAAAAATACGTTACTCAGTTGTACCCGCTCCTAAAAAGCCACAATTGAATGTTTAATTTTATAAAAAATATTGAAAATACCAGATATATCTAGTACAAGAAACTATTGGATGTTACGTCAACTCTGTCCGCACATTTCCAAAAAAAAATTTTTCCCTCATATGTTTTATTGATCATCCTTCTTTTGAAATCGAATCTACTTTCTCATTTCCAAACCTGACACAAACACATTTGAAACGAGATACCTTTTATGAAATAAAACTGAAAACGAGAATTTCCCAACATCCGGTAGCTACTAAATGTATAATTAATATCTTTCCAAGAATTCCAAATATATGTGTAAGATAATACGTGCCCTAATGCGTGAAACATTCGTATTCGAACTTTGTCTAGGTCTAGAAATAATGGTAGTCTTTAGAAGTTAAAGGTCTCGGTTGAACGGCGGGTTGAATGAACTATATAACACGTGTACACTTCATTCGGATGAAGGTGCAGTGCTTGGCAAAGGGCGTTGCGTCAAGAAACTCTAAGGAGCTCATGGGATCATTTATCTCAGGTGTGATAAAGTTGCTTTTTCAACTTTTCGTTACCTCAAAAAAAAGGAAAGTGATTGAGTGTTTTTCAACTTCGAAGCAGGTAAATGTAGAGCATAACCATGGTAAACTCGTTTTTATCGAATGTCAAAAAGGTTCAAATATTTTCTTACCCTGATTCAGGTGTCAACAAAATGAACTCACGATCTTTTATCTATATTGAATTGAAAAGCCGATTGAGTAGTTAGGGTTATGCGCAAGGTATTTTAATTTCATATTGGATCTATCTGGAAAACACGTCGATCTCATTTTCAATCATCTACCCGGGCTTGAAAAAAGTGAGCTAATCTACTAACGTCGTTCGCAGGAAGCCTTGGGCGCTGGCGATGGGTTCCCGCTTTTTGCGGGAGTTCATGAACATATTCATTATCATGTTGAAGGGGAGCTTACGACTTTTCCCAGGTACGCCTTCACCTGAACGCACTTACTTGAATATTTCAGTGTAGTTTTACAATAATACGTATCATGTAGTCTCTCAATATCTCTTTCGACCCAACTTTCTAATAGGAAATCAATCATTAGAGAAGACTTCCATAAATTCCATGAATCCTCACTCATAGGATCTCGATTCGCTTTCCAAAAATTGACAAGGTCACTGGAAGAAAGTTTTTTTTTTAAAGAAATAGAAAAAATCTCGGAAAAAATCGAACACGGAAACCTGAAATATCGCAACAAGAGAATTGAGATTTGTTTTCCACACTATGCCTCAACTTTGAATTGGTGCAGCGCCTCTAGCATTCATTCTCTTCAGATGTCTTTCTTTTCCATTCCAAAATAATCTACACAAATCGCAACATTCACATCAGATAAATACGTTTATACATGTTTTTTTTTCTGACTAATATTTCAAATTCGACATCTTGATTTTTTGTAAAAAAATTATTCTCTTTGATCAATCAAACCTTAATTTTATTATTGAGCAAAGAATCCATTTCAACATTTTGTTTGGATTTGATATCCTGAATTGATTTGTACTTTTATATTTTTGTTCTTAGCAACAGGTTTCAATAGAGTTGATAATAAAGACAATGGAGATCCGAACCATTCTCTTTCATCAAGGAACATTGTCAACCACATTCAAGCTTGCTAACTTGTTTATAAATATTTTCTGCATCCATTATTTGCCGAACAGGAAATACAGCTGAAATCGTTTCGTAAACAACATGTGTAGTATGTGGGTTAAGTTTTTGTATTTGAAAGTTTCCCACCCTGCGTCTGTCTACTCGATTCATGCGGTGTAGTGGGTTCGAGCAGTATTTCACTTTTCGAATTGAAGTGAAGCAAAATTGAAAACCTTTTTGCATGATTTTGTTCGAATTTCATAATAACATCGACAATTTTGTGTAATTCTATAAAACGCATCTTGAACATAGTGTGGATTCATTGAAATATGTTTCAGCTTTTTATTTGCATTGAAATATGTTTTCGATTTGAAATAATAAAAAAAATGATCCATTGTCGAGACCTTTTAGATTAGAGTTTCCAAAAACTGT
Source organism: Zygogramma bicolorata (assembly GCA_032362365.1). Classification (NCBI taxonomy): domain Eukaryota; kingdom Metazoa; phylum Arthropoda; class Insecta; order Coleoptera; family Chrysomelidae; genus Zygogramma; species Zygogramma bicolorata. Next base: position 220,420 of record JAVJAQ010002478.1, read on the forward strand.
GCTGGAAAAGGTTCAAATATTTTTTAAGTGAAACAAAGAACCGAGTTATATGAGAAACTTAAGCTCTGAAGCAAACGTGAAAAACATTGAAATTTGAGAAAATGATCGGCATATTCACTGAGTAAAAAAATCCTAATAATTTTTTTTTAATTTACCCTATCTTGAACGATTTATGTGGATTCGGCTCGCATTTTCTCGTACCGTAGGCATGAACACAGCATTGTTTGGTGAAAGAATCTGCATTCTGGTGTATTTCAATCAAGACAGTATATAATGAGAGTTTGTTGCGGCATTATTCCCAATTTCAAGAATGAAGGGCGGCAATGACTTATACTTATGTATTCTGAATTGCTCAGTATTCTGATAATTCGTTTCTGCAGTTTTTTACAATTTCTATAGTACCTGTTGAGTTTTTTCAAAGAATTATACAACGGATAACGCTTGAATGTAAAAGCGAATTTTTTTTTGCGGGTTTTGTGAAATGAATAGTGCTTGGGGCCCAGTTTGCTTTTGATTTGGTCAATATGACGAGACCAACTCAGAGCACTATCTAAGGTTGAATCTAACGATTTCACGTTTGCTTTTTCCGATGGGGTGTCTCCTTATAAAAGAATGCAGAAATTGTGTTCATCTGAAATAAACTTGAGTTTGTTGTCCGTGAACTAGAAGAAACAATATCATCCAACTCGACTATTCAATGCAAAAATCAGAATTTCGATCGTCGATATGATTGCATTCACAATTACATTGCCTCACAACTGCTTCGACCTACTATAGGTCTCCTCAGTGACACTCGGTAGGACTGGCGAACACAAAACATTTCGAACGGTCTGTTCGTTACGAAACAGAAGTCTAAATCTGGTATAAACCTCTAAAGGCAACCTGTTGGATGAACAAAGGTTCAAACTCTTATTCACCAAGTAGAGGAAACCTCTACATCGGACACATCTTGGGCCAACATACTTATTTTCAGATATTTAATAACAGAGCCTGTTTTTTAGTTACTGGGTGAGAGGAGAGGCAAGAGACACAAGGTGCTGAATAACTTGAAAAATTTGATGATTTTTTAGTCCTGACACTATCGGGAGAAATAAATCTATTTTCGGAGTCATCTTCAGTTTCATTTCATTCATAATTGATCATTCTGTAGCATCCCTTGATTCATTTTCTGTTGCAAAACGTATTCATTCATTCACATGTTGCTTCACATTCCTCAATAGCAGTGATGAGAACTTCTGAAATTTATGCAATCCAAAATATATTTGGGTTCACTTATATCGGCCAAATTTTCAAGAGACATTACCTGTGTAATTCTCATTAATGAATACTCATAAGTTTTGAATGAACGTAATATATATATATATATATATATATATATAATGAATGTGTATCCCTCCCATCTAACACCTCCGTCAGTCGAAAACCGCCGAAGGTTCTCGATTGAATAATAACAACAATAAAATTTGAGATAAATGACTTCCGAAATTTGCGATGGAGAACTCAGGGTCTTCGATAGCTCAATGGTAGAGCATCCGCCTAGAGGACGGAAGGTCGTGGGTTCGAATCCCGCTCGAAGAAGTTTATTTTTCTCAAATTCTTATGATTTGTCTGAATGCCGTTATAATTTCATTCAATTGTTAACTATACAGACACTGATACATCTATCGTTTCTATATATATATATATATATATATATATATATATATATATATATATATATATATATATATATAGGGAGAGAGAGCGAGAGAGAAAGAACTATTTTTTGAATCGGAGAAGAAAGTCAGAAGATAGTTCCTGAAACGTTAATAAAACTTCGGTTGTTTCAAGGAGTTTGTCAGAAAATTTGTCGCTTATAATACTATTAAAAAACGAAATGGCATTTAGCGGCTATGTAGGCAGGTGCAATGATACATGCCCGGCGAAAAGCGGCAGCTACAAATATCTGCGCCATGTGCGGAGCCAGGTATACAAGTGACCTACTTAGAATAGGATCGAGACAAGAGGCCATCAAAAAATATTTAGCGTTGACTTAGTACAAATGAAGACAAATGAGCCGGATGGGACATAGCTCAGCTGATGTGATGGGCGAGATGGATTTGCCTCTAGTCGAGGTTGCCAGATCTCTATTGCGAAGGGTAAGGATGCAGTAAAACAAAAAATCGCTGAACCATATCCCGATAGTAAGTCGTCTGATCAAACTTTGAATTTGAAACTATAGAATTTATTATATGTCGAGTTTGTGTGTGAATATGAAATAGAATCGAATAAAAAAAAACAAAAATAACAAAAAAAGGCTCAATTAACCTAAACCCGTATCGCACTAGTGTTGCACCGACACGAATCTTCAAATTTGATGAAAAAATCACCAATCCCACCTCAGTGTTCTACAAATGGTGATTTGTGAATTCAAAGACTCGTATATCGGTATGCTAGCCACACACATTCCATATAACCCTCGGACAACTTCGACATGTATTCATCAACAAAAGCCATCATTTCAAAGAACAAAAATGCAAAAATTGCAACGTTTTATGAAAACCTTGCAAAACGGAATAAATCCCTATCGGAATATTCAGGGATATTTTCAGAATGAAAGTCAGTATCAATATTTCTGACAAAAAAATCTATCCGAACCCCCAAGGAGAAGTATGTACGTACGATCTACAGCTAATATATCCATATGTTTTGTCTCCGCCGACCACATAACTAATCTGAATTGCATTTGATAACTTTTGAATATAAGTGATATTGTCTGATTTGCAGTCGTAGTCTGATATGAATTTCAATCGTTATTATCTGAGTTGCAGTTCACTAATCTGAATTATAACTGACATTCTCTGAAATATAATTCAATAATCCGAATCACTTCTGAAATTTTCTGAATTACATTTGGAAAATGTGGAGTGTTGACAAAATAGAGTACCAAAAGAGCACAGAAATTGCACCTCATCCAATCCAATTTTTCACGGAAATTCGGTTGCACAATAAACTGCCTGTTGGTTTCAAATGGCTGCTTGTTCTGTAAAACACAATAAATCGTCATCTCGGTGTCAAGATGCCTATTGTTTCTGCGGATTTTGATGAAATGTGATTACAAGGTGTGAATTTTGAAATGTTTGTGAAAGAGACAGTGAAAACTTGTACGGGATAAATTTCACAATAAGTGACGAAATGATAATACTTTCCAAACCAGATATCAAGAAATATGATATTTCCGTTGAAGCAGGATCTATGCAACATTCATTTTCATTTTCACTTTAGAAGATATACTAAAAGACTTATTGAGTTTCAAGGGCCGGTGTTTCAATCTACCGTAGAAATCTCAACTTTCATCTATATGCTCAACCGCCAATCGAATGTTTTAAAAGCTGACAGCTGTTTCTCATGACTACTTTGAAAAACTGGCCCTCAATTTAGTAATGGACATCAAAAAAAAACAGATGATTCAGAAATTTATGACTGGGAACTCTACGCTCTTTTTTGTTTACATTTTTGTTAGTGCATATAACCGCACTCGCGATATGGTGTTTTCTGAAACTATTGATAATTTTCCTTGAAACCAATTTACGTAAGAATATCGTTCTGATCTTCAGCGGATTTTTTTTAATTATACATTCTAGATTGCATTGAGTTAAGTAGCTAATAATGAGGAAGATTCAACAATGTCTGTAGTGTAACGAAGTGTTCATCATTAAATTAAATGAAATAGTGAAACGGTCTAGTGAAGCTAATTATGCTATTATAAAAACTGAAACAGTTCATATTGGACGGATCATGTTTTAATGAGACAAAATGCCCATAACGTTGAAGAACTATCTGAGAGTATATTGTGTGAGTCGGTTCTCGACGGTATACATTTTTCGAGAAGTGATATTATTAGGAGGAACTACAGATAAATGGCTCTAGAGCAGGGGTTGTCAACCGGTCGATCGCGATCGACTGGTCTATCGCCACTATTAGTCCAGTCGATCGTGGCAAGGCCAAACAAAATAGAAAATACTACATGTGTACTGAACTATGAGTGTCGTTGCTGTCAAAGAGGCTTCGCATAACCAGAATATGTTGTACTATTTTTCAACCGTTAACGAAATGTTCATTTCATGAGGCCCCTAATCAAAACCAAAAACTGTTGTATAAACACCAAATTGAACTCGAGAAGAATGTGACAGAAAATGTATGCCAATTGAGTCAGACTAATTTTCTCAATTTTCGTTATATTCGGTTTATTATTCATATCGGGTTACACTTTGTGCTCCGAAATCACTCAAAGCCAATAATTCAACTTTAGGATCGGTTCAGTAATTTTTATGTGGCTCTGGAACAAATGGAGAAAATGAACTGATGCCGAGGTAGTAGTTTATAGTTCACCACCAAAAATCATTACGTATTTTGTCAAGCATTTGCATATGCATAACGATTATTGGACTTTAATGGATCATACCTATTTTATACGAGGAAGTACCACGTACCACTCACCATCCAGGAGAGACACTATTCAAAGTATTCAACTGTTTGCATCTGGGCAAAACACACACTAATTTGGAACAAGGAATACGGGTTGCCTATTGCCTATTGAACTCATTAGAAACCGAAAAATTATTGAATTTCATCGATCATGCTTTTCTGTTTTTTCATGTGTGAAATAGGCATAACCGAGGGCATAACTGATATTTTGATGGAACAGTGAAAACTGACTTGTCAAAAGCTAATTACAAATTGCAGATAAAGGTACAGAAAATAGTTTGTGAAAATCTGAAAATCTTACATCATAAATACATTGAATTTTCTGCCTCTAACAGAATCATTGGCATACAGAGACCTATTCAGGAAAAATTAAAAAGTCATATAGAGTATCAATAATAAACAACATCACCAAGTCGATTTCTATGTTCGTACAGTATCGCCATTGTTTACAGATTTGACAGAATTCAATTGTAGGTTTTAGGCTTCCGTTGCCTATCTAGGACAACCTCATGGAAAAATGTTTGGAGGACGATGAACGGAAATGTGTATGGCAGCACAGTAGATGGAAGTAGACGTTTATTGAGATTGGGAATCGCTTGTTTTTGTTACTAATTTTATGAATATACGATGAGATTGGAACCTTCGGTGTAAAAGTTGAAACACTTTCTAGAGATCAATTACCATAACACTCAAACTGATATTTTGGCACTCGACGCGCGTTCCGCTAACAAGGTTAGCATCTTCAGGGGATGGTTTGTAACAAGACCGGAATCCTATCGGCTACTTCATCATTTCACTGCATCTTCCACATGAATTATATCTATACTGTAATAACTGTTAGAATTGGCTGGTACTTCATGATAATCCATGATAGCGTAATAAGTACCAAGAATAATGTAGATGTATATGCCCTCGGGCAACTTACAAACCTTCGGGCGAGAAGCCCTCACAGGCATAAGGTATGGTGTTATGTAGTTGGTAAGTAAGCAATAAAAACACAATAATGAACGATGACATGAAAACATCAATTGCCCGTTTTTCACTAGATAAGACTAGACCAGTGGGTCTCAAAGTTATCTGGACTACGACCCAATCTGAAACAAGTTACCAAACATGTGACCCACCTCTAGGAAACACAACCGTTACCAATATGAACAATGATTTTTCAAAAAAAAAAACAAAGGATGAATACAATACAATTCTTTACACTTGATAGAATAACTACATCAAAAAGTTATTTCAATGGGAAGGATGAAATTCTCTCCTGTTTCGCCATTATAGTTTTGACATTACATAACTCGAGTTATTTTTAATCACAGTGCGTATGATATTTCCAATTTAGTGAAAATCACTCATTGATTTTGTTTTCAATCATATAGTTTATTATTTCCGTTTTCGCTTGTGGATCGAAAAATTTGAGAGTTGACGATTGAAAAGACTCTGGGTGGTGTTCAATATCACCACTGCTCAAAATCACGATTAGTTGATAGTTCACATTTATGTCAAGTGATTTCACTATTTATCAGAAAATTTGGAGAGCGGAGTATTGTTTGACACTTTTCTGCTCGCTTTTTTGGTGAAGCTAAATTGCAGGTCTGCAGATAGATAAGCAAACTGGGGTGTACTACAAAGGTGAAACTCGACCATATAAAGTCAATATTTGACAATAAAATCTCAATCCTCTACCATTCTTTCGAAACTGAGAAAAGAAACTTTTTATGGCTAATGGAACTTGCATGTTAGCAAAGATTGGGATGTACAGTGGTTAAAAAACAAAAAAAAACATCTTCCCAACTTCCTTTTTCGAAAATGAAAATAGAAGCTTTCGATGGAGATTCAGCGTTTCAAGTTAGGGCGAAACTCAATTATATAATTTCACTTTTCGATAGAAAATTTCACCGCCATCCCCGTTATTCTCTCGAGAATAAAGATGCAGTAATATAGTCATTTTTCACCTCAATACACCAGGTTGTAGTGTATAAAGGTAAAAATAGACAAGGAAGAATTTTTTTGATAGTGAATGTTTTTGTTCAACTCCGAATGTTGGAGACAAACGGATATTTCATCAAGTCTAAGTCACTATATTTCGAATTTTTTATTCAAATACATTTTAATCAATGATTGTATATGGTACGAAAATATTTTTCGAAAGTAATGAATGAAATAACGAATATAAAAAAGCGGTTACGTCCGAAATGCATATGGCATACGCGTCTTCGTTCCCCTTCTTTTCTCCTGTCTCCCATGACCCGAATCTAAAATTACATTCCGGATGGCATGAAAGGAATTACGCCTTATTTGCGTGACGTGTACCTCGACCGACAATTCATGACTAATTTCTAGTGGGAATGGAATTCACAGCAGAGAGCAGCACATGCTTTGATATCGAATAGGCAATCGCATCATGAATACGAAATGAGCATCTCGAAATGAAACAATTTAATATGCTCACCATTCAGCAATAACGCATTGGGAATTTCCTGGTCATCAATTAAGAACAAGGAGGAATCTATTCTTCACATAGCTGATCACATGGGTAGTTATCCAATAAGATTGAATGAAAAACAATCAAACCTGGCTCTCTACGAATATTCTTTCAACCATTCTGTCGAACTGGATCTTAGAAAAACATTGTTCTTCTATTTTTTCAACCGCTGTATGGAAATATATGGTATTTCAACATAATAAAATTTTCAGAGGCATTCATATATTTTAAAATTGGGGAGTTAAACATGTGTTAAAATGGTACTGTGAGTAGTTTTCTTGGCATTTATTCGCTTTTTCTTTGTTTTTTGAATTCCTGGATGAATAAAACACTCAATTCTGTTCTGATAAAATCTTTGCCATCTTCAAAGCCTAGCACCCAATAAGGAGCGTCCACACTTGACTTCGAAAGTTCTGCATTTATTGCTTCAAGAGCCGCCGGGCTAGAAGTATAATGATTGTTCCGTTCTTCTTCTTCCGTGCTCTATTGCAGCTAATTCAACCTCATAACTGAGAGACGGTTCATCAATCACCACCTGAGCCTTGGCTACAAGCTACTTACAGCTAACTTCCTTAACAGCTGACTAAACTGGCCTCTGCCGCATACCCTTGATTAGCTTTTCATAAGAATAATTACTATCACCTAGAAAACTGTTTGACAGAGAAATAGAGCTAAAAGACGAAAATGAAAAAAAAAAACAAAATAATACTCCCAGGAGTAATTCTGATTAGATTTCTATTGAATATCGAAGTGATGCTGTAGATTTTCAATGCAACAGAGAATTATGATGATACTGGTTGTCTTCCATGCAATATAAAAAGAATGAAGGATTGAACTGCCTTTCACCACAACGATTCATTTCATGATGAAAAATATATAAATCTAATTGTCTTGTTCACTGAAACATTTCACTTGCGTGAAATACCAAACACCGACTGTGGAAGGGTTCTATATGTGAGGGGCAAGATTATGACTTGACGCATATTGAGGCCTCTGCGTGTGTGACAACACCCGAGAAGTAGGCAGATTGAGACGTCAGCGTGAAGTCACATAATAATAACGATTTATTTCCCATGCTTATTATAGGAAAAATTAAACAGATGCCATACAATCTCTCTGCGATCAAGTGTGTCCCTTTTTATACTTGCCTACGCCTATGGAGAATCTTCGAGAGAGATCTGCCTAGTGATCACATTAAGACCTAGATACTGAATTTCCTCCATGCAGCTTATGTAACTGATTGCTGTCGTGTTGTCAATTCGTAATGAGCTGTTTGATTTCTACAGATAGCTCCCCAACTTGATGTAGAAGCATCTGTATAAATGGAGGAAATATATTTGCAAGGTTTCAGAGACACTCTCGCCCCCTAAATATTTTGAATCCACCATTCGAGATCATCCTGTAAGTGACATAGAAGAGTAATATAAGTGTCGTAACATCCCTTACATTTTTTAAGTGCCAAAAATGTTTCCCTCTTAAGTTTTTTAATATGGGTCTACCCATATGGTACAGCTGGACAGACCGATACTAATTTTGCAATCACATGAGCTAGTGATCTAATTTTTATATTATAATAACATGTTCTGAAGTGTAATAAAAGAGATGAAATATTTTGAGATTCATCTGTAGGTATGCCCATATATAATATGTTCTTACTATTGAACTGAAATCCTAAGAACTCGACGTCCTGTTCAGAGATTATATTTTATTGTCATTTGTATGGAAAAGATGTGGCTATTGAAATTCGTTGGCCGGTCTAAAGGTGTTGCGTCATCGGGTGTGAATGGAGGCTAGAATCTAGTCAGCTTTGGTATGCAGTCAGTGGGTGAGCGTTCTTAGGACTTGGCCTCCTGATATTCTTTTGAATCACGCCGAACGCCTTGTTCGTCTAGCGCCACTCATTTGTAATGTGCGGGGTTGTCAGGTGGTAGAAAAGGTCATCGTGAATGATGGGCGTGTTTCTTCGCACCATTTTCTCATCATATAACGGTTCGTTGCTTGGCGCCTCTTATAGCAAGATTTCGTTCGTCACGTAGCTTCCTGACAACAGTATGAATAGGCGGTATTAGTTATGACAGAAAAGGACTTTGAATTGTGATAAATTTCTTGAGCTGAAATTTCGCTCAATCTGGGCATTTTCTTTGTGAGGTACATTTTCTTCAGTCCGATACCAACGACAGCAAACTTTTTCTACTTCCATGATATTTGGAGGAAAATTGAGTGCACCTAATACATCAGGAATATATATAATCTTTATTTCTTCTCGTAAAGATGGGTGGTGGGATTTGATGTAAAATTTCAAAATATAGTAATTTGTTTTCCATATTCTCGATTGAGATTTAGTGAATTGCATTGCTGTTTCGAGATTGTGCATTTTTCTGACTTGAATCAACGAAAAAATCACACGTTGAATCCTCTTCAACATAAGTGACTCAATCGATAAATAAGAATGAAGCGAAGAACTTGCCTATAGCTGAAATCCGAGGGGTTGACCACATGGGAATTCCGGTGTACAATTGATAGGAATTCCGGGAAACTCCGAGGGGAATTCCGAGGTATTCCAGAGAATTCCGAGGGTATTCCGAGGGAATTCCGGGGAATTCCGGGGAATTCCGAGGGAAATCCTGGGGAATTCCAAAAAATTAGAAACTATAGGGATTATTAGTAGGTAACTTCAATTTATTCGCGCAATAATAAAAAAGCATACAGTAAAATTTCACTATTTATATAAAATCATAATTCAAAAACAAAACACCGTTGTGAAGTAATCCACTTTCACTGGACGAAGAAAGTTAGGAGCTTTGTTTTGAAAGAGTTTGTGGCGAATTTCCGATTTGAAATACATTTTGTTAGCGAAAAATAAGCCTGATGACAACAATCTTCACGATCTGATAGACTTAATCTGATAAGTCCCTGGAGGGGTGTGTTGGAGAAGTTTTTGCAAATGAGTCAATAACTTCTTTCAGTGAAATAGTACCTCATTCTGATTCGAATATATGAATAAGGCATGTGAAACAACCCAAAAAACTTTGTTTTATAGTTTGTGCGGCCTCGAGAGGGGTGTGGTTGGGGGTAAGTTTTTTCAAATAATCCGATAACTTCTTTCAATGGAATAGAACCTCATTCTGATTCGAATATATATATGAATTGGGCATGTGAAAAAGCCCAATAAAACTTTGTGTCGTAGTTTGTGTGTTTGTTTTTAGGGTCAACCTCTGCGACTGCCATTATTTTCCTCAATATTTCAAAAATGACGTGTCTTGAAATTTCACTCTACAAGAAGAAGGGACACCCTTGATTGTGGAAGAGAGACTAGATCATAATCGGCAGACAAAACACAGGTTGTCATATTGTTGCCAGCGGTTACCAAAATTGAAATAAGACGGTTATAGCTCACGTTATACGATCTGAGTTCTATAGTCAATGACTGCAGTCTTTGTATGATTTCTGAAGTTTCTTTGCAGCTCCATCATGTTATTTGGACGGTTTTATACGAGGTTTTATATAATTTATCGGTTTGTAATAAAAAGATGATCGGATATATTGTGGTTCAGTGTCAACTGTTCTCATTTGAGTTTATACAGGGTGAACACACCGGTGAATAATATTTTTTTATTTTCCTAGTAGGTGATGTTGAAGGATTATCAATAATTTTTGATATTATGGAATATACGTTTCTAGGAAACAGCTCATTTTCGTTATAAGTATATAAGCGATGACAAAAACGTATAAAAAGGATTTTCTCCCGTAACCATTTAGCGGTTGAAAATAATAGAATTTACTCAATAGACCATAAAATACCGTATTTTTTTCAATGACAAATTGTATTTTTTCGATACTTATTCATTCTAACGGATTCAGAACTTGATTCTATGAGGAAAAATCTCAGGAAAAATGATGCTAATAAAACAAACCTGAGTGGAATCAGACGATCCGTTCCCTTTATTTCACGATTGTGACTTGCATTATATAGATGATTTATTTTGTTTCCGATATAATAAATACCAGCCTCAATGTAAATGTGAAACGTTTTGATATGTGAAATCCGATATTAGTCAGATTGGGTCATAATCATGACATAGTCTACTTAAAAGTCTAAAGTTTATGTTCCACACAGATATCTCAAAAAAAACTTTTGTGCGAAATTTCCGAAATATATCATTCATATTTCGTCGGGTTTCCTCGGAATTTCCAGTAATTATTTCCGTCATTTAGTTTTAAAATTTTATCGATATTTCCTCAAATTGACTTTTTTTTTGTAGGAATTCCTAGGAATTCCGGGGTATTCCTAGGAAGTCCGGGGTATTCCGAGGAATTCCATGGTATTCCGAGGAAGTCCGGGGTATTCCGAGGAATTCCATGGTATGCCGAGGAATTCCGGGGAATTCCGGGGTATTCCGGGGAATTCCGAGGGAATTCTGGGGAATTCCGGGGAATTCCGGTTTACGGGAATTCCAGTGTACACATTTTTCCTCAGTGGTCAACCCCTCGGCTGAAATCGCATAAAGAATCAATCGCCTGGAAAATAAAATTAAGTCATGAACAAACAGCAAGCAACTAACTACTACTAACTGCCAAACAGACGACATAAAGAAGCCATCATAGAGAGGCCATCGTTCGTAGACTTCGGACAAACAAACTGAAAAATGCTGTTGCGGTCTTCGTTCACTTCCAGTCAATGGATTTCAATTCTTTCACAATCTTAACGGACAAAACATAATCAATTTTCCCCTCACACCGCTTGGATTATGGTAAAACAAGACCGTCTTTATTCAAGCGGCAGGTGGCATATGCCAATCAACTGACAACTAGTTTGGCGTCTTACAATAGCCGTATTCGGGTTCGCAATAAATACTGTTCTAGGACAGTCAAAAATAGTCACCCACCCAATTAATGTAGATATATTCGCGACAAACCTTTCACGCCTCAACAGTCCAACTATTTCGAACCGTTCCTGAACTGTTTTTGTTGTGAACCCGAATACAACCATTATATAGCGAAACTTGAACTAATACTCCACCTGCTGAGCGGATTTTGATTCAGTCGAACTATAAAAACGGTACGTAGTTAATGAGTGCAATTCCAAGTTGATGTACAATTTATTTTCATTTTAAAGCTAAGATTGCCACTTTCCACTTTTCAAAGGATGGGAAGAAAGATTTAGAATTTTGCAAGTTTTGTAACGGAAAGTATCTAATGCTTGACAAGCGATTGTAACAGTCACTTTAAAGATCACTTGATTGAAGCATGGTAAACAATGACAACTTTCATTTCAATCAAAAAATGGCAAAAATTTTCAAACGTTTGGAAAGAAAATATTCCAAAGCCAAGAACTAGAGCTGTTAACGCACCTTTCATGAAGTGTTTTATGCATCTTAAAATTTTGCTATAATGCATCTTTCGAGTAGAAACGAGGGTGAGTATGTGTTGGCTATGACACCGGGTACTGCGCTTAGAGGACAGGTGCAAAAGAATATGGCCTACAATCTTTAATGTAAAATAAGATAATTTTACAATGAATGGTAAATGGTTCAGACACTCAAGGGTGTTAACATATAAAAAATAAAAAAAAAGTTTTCATTTTCTCTATATTGAGTGTTTTATTCACACTGCCATTTGAACATCGTCTTCAATTAACATAACTGAAAATAATTACGAAAGGGCAGACACTTTCCGAGGGCTTTGATTATCAGCAAAAGCTACGTATACCTTGGATTTTATTCAGTATCCACAATAACGAGATTTCTCCATTATTTCGAATATCATTTATTGAGTAATTCAGCTCTCATACTCGTATTTAAAAAAAATTAAACATTGAAAATGTTAATCAGAATAATTTTCTGTTCATAAATTGAGTATTTTGTGAAATAATTCCTCGAAATGATCAAATATTGGCTAATTTTTCTTCTTCATGACTATAAAAACATTACTTAATAATAAATAGATGTTTTACAATATCTGTTCTGCTGATGAAGTAGATTTTACCATTGTTGGCAGATTCTTTTTATACTGTTGTTTTATACTTTTCAAATTTGTGTAATAATGCCGATGTCTTGCAACAAGGACTTCCGTTGGTAAGATCAAATGACAATATTTTAATTCATATTGTTGCCAAATTTTTATTGCTATTCTACATTATTATTTCAGAATATGGAATAACCTTTCCACCATCTTTCACCTTACAGATTACAGACAATTATAATGATGAATTTTGTTTTAACAATCACTCCAAACAACTCTTAAATCAAAATAAAACAATTGAATGTGCTCACAACAACACAGCATATATTATAACTAGTCGCTCCATAATAATGATTGAAAATGAACAGCAGGTAGAGCTGTACAAGATCACGTGACCAAGAGTCAATGAGGGCGTAGAGGACAACCGCAACTGCCCCGGTGAACGGTGCTCTCACTCACTCTTACGGTTACACGCAGCGTATTTACAGCATGGGAAACATTTATTTTCATGTTTGCTGACAATTGACCACACAGAGTGTGTGCCTGCCCTTTTGTAATAATTTTTAATTATGTTGTTCAAATGGCAGCGTGAATAAAAAACTTTATTTAATATAGACAAAATAACAACTTTCTCTTATTTTTCTCATGTTAACCCCCTTGAAAGTTTCTGCCTCATTTACCATTCATTATAAAATTTCCTCAATATAACATAAAAGAATGTTGGCTTCTGAAGAAACCACTTCATTTGGGCCATATTTTTTCACACCTGTCCTCTATGCGCAGTACCTGGTGTCCCTAGCCAACACTTACCCCCCACCTTCGTATTGTTACGGATGTTCCTAGCGCCGGCCCTGTCGCCCATAAACGCAAATTACTGTGACGGTTCGAACGAAGATCGTTTACGAGCGGTATCTCGTCATGCGTGGAACATTCGATCATCGGGAATTATCTGGAAGATTCTCCATGGGTGTGAGCGGGTATATATACGGGACCCCTTCATCGCAACAGGAGAATTTCTATCACAAGAGAGTTTTAGTACCGAGCGTTGGAAAGGTAGCGGAGCAATTTAAGTGATTGTATTATTTGTGTTGTGACGTTGTAATGAAAGTAGTTAAGTGTTGTTTGTAGTTTTAATAAACGAAACCAAAGAAATATCGAGTGGTGTCGGAAGTGGAATTTTGCTGATAAATAAAAACAATTTATGGTGAATACCAGAAGTACATCTCACGATACGATGGAGGACATGTGGAAATTTATCCCAAACCAATTTGCGGATTTAGAAAGACTACGGCAAGAACATTGAAAGCGACGGCTGGAGGATAAAGAACTAGGGGAAAGACGACGGCAGGAGGAAAAGCAAGAACGAGAAAAAGCGCTCCAGAAAATTCTCGAAATTGAAAAGAAAGAACGATAATTAGAACGAGAAATGGAAAGGAAGAACGATAATTAAAACGAGAAAATGAAAGGGAAGAACGGGAAGAAGGACTCCAGAAAATTTTTGAAGAACAGAGAAAAGAGCGAGAAAATGAGAAGAAAGAACAAGAAGTTGAAAAGTGAGAACGAGAAGACATAATCCAGAAAATTCTTGAAGAACAGAGGAAAGAAAGAGAACGTGAAACAATAGAACGAGAATCAATCCAGAAAATTCTAAGATAACAGAAGAAGGTAAGTGAAGAACAAAAGAATGATTCAGATATGATAGAAAAACAATAAAAGGAGATTTCCAGAACGTTCTAGAACATCAAGGCAAGTTCATCGAGCATGTGTTCCATAAAACCGAAGAACGAATGAAAGAACTGAAAGGAGAAGTACGAGTAGATCTGAAAGAGGAACTAAAAGAAGACCTAAAGAAATAACTGAAGAGAGAAGTCAAGAAAATCGATGTGGTCAATGAGACAACTTTACAATGGGGATAATGACGTATTGTTTGAACTGGACGATCGAAATTGAGGGCGCTAATGTTACGGAAGTTCCTAGCGCCGGCCCTGTCGCTCATAAAAGCAAATTAGTGTGACGGTTCGAAGGAAGATCGTTTACGAACAATATCTCGTCATGCGTGGAGTATTCGATCATCAGGATTTACCTGGAAAATTCTCCATGGGTGTGAGCGGGTATATATACGGGACTCCTTCATCGCTACGGGAGAATTTATATTACAGAGAGTTTCAGTACCGAGCGTTTTCATCATTTTCGACAACAAAAACTGCTCAACAAATCATCAATTGAATTATTTCATTCCTCGATGAACTACCGAGTTCAATTCCTAGCAAGTGCAAGAGACATCTATAACTTGACTGCCTTTGATTAACACATTTATAATAATCTACGGAATCGAATCTTCAGACTCCGCATCCACTTTAATAAAATAATAACACTTAAAGTTTTTCTTGATTTGAGACGTTTAAAAATAGTGCATCAATTTCTGCAGGCTCTGAGCAACGCTCCGACTCGAAAAAATATTATAGATTGGAATGGAAAAAAGTCTTCGATATATGGTCTTTGGTCTTTGGTCTATCATTAATGTTTCATTACGACAGAGTGGTAGTCAGATGTGCTTTTATAAACTGTCTGGTTTCACAATAGAAACTTTTCGAATCCCCATGAAAAACATTGTCTACTACCTAAATATTTTTGTTAATACAATTTCTTTACTATGAATAACTGAAATGGTTATTTTTTTACTCTTCGAGTATTTCATAAATTAATTCAGAATCTATAAAAATGTATAAGGGCAGACGACGTCTTCTGTACTCCGAGAAGTTCCTAATTTAAAAACATTATCTTCCTGTATGAGGAAAGCACAAAACGATACGAAAACTAGTCAGTATCTAATATAGAATGGAAAAAAAAAGAATATGTCTGTATGACTTATTCGGTTAGCATGGATCACATTTAGCTCTGCCCCTTTTCGAAGAACAGAAAGTGTCTCTCAAAATTTAAATCTATGACATTCATGACAGTTTGCAAAATCTTCCAGTATATACTGTGAATCGTAAAAAAAATTCTGAGAGAGACAGCAGATTTGGCGTTTCGAACTAGAGAGATATATTTTTTTTTTATTTCTTGTTAGAAAAATTGATTTTTTGATTAAGTATTTTTTCCCATAAGGGAAGCGCATTTTTAAAAATAAGTATGCCCCCAGATATAATTAACTCTAATATAATAATATAATAGTATAACTCTTTATCGATATTCGAAAACCAACTATTGAGCAAACCCGACAACTCTGCTAGATGTGGCTGCGCTATTCGTATCTCGCTTATACCCAAAAATATTCAATAGCTAATTGATGCCATCTATAGAAAGCGAAACAAAACCAAATATCAGTCAGACTATATTTGCAGAGATATTTGCAATCCATCAAAACAGAAATATTTATGCTAAATCCAGCACGTGATCAACCTAAAAAAATGTTTCGTCTTATGGATGTTACTATTGACGGTTCCATTAGTTGAATAACCAGCTCAAACGCTGCATAAACTGAAACCGTACAAATGTGTGGTTGTTATTTTGTTGTACTTTGGACATGCATCCATACACATAAACGAACATACAATAAATTTAATAACTTGATTCTATAATTAGAATCGAAGTTTGTTTTTTCTTCTGCTTGGTAAGTACTCCATAATTGTTTTGGCATAAAGCAATTTAACGATTTCAAAATGTAAGGAAGGCCAAACATGGAAACGATATTACGTTCTAATGGGTGTTTGAATGAAATACGTATGTATAATAGGCCTTGATATGATAATGATTCTCTCTGACATTACGAATTAAATTCTGAATATTCGAGTTTCGCACCTATTCAACACTAGGTATCTTCATGCTATGTTGATAAAATCCACTGACGCTCAGTGCTCGGCACTGAAGAGAAAGCACTCTTGAAAAGTGCTCCGCAATCTCGAACACTAATATTCACAAAATGCTCGCGATTACTAAGCACACTCGAAAAGTAATTCGATATAGCGAGCGCTGAGCACTTTTCAAAAAATATGAAACTGTTATACTTGAATTACTTTTTGACGTGGTTCCTATTTTTTTTAGATCAATCACGTCAAATTCAATCCCAAACATAAACGAAACAGCATATTGGGATGAACCCAATGCATTTTTTATCCTAACATTTAAAGACAAGCCTCTTTCAGATCTGGGGATTGATAAATTGTTGAAGTTGAACGTTCATTTCGATATGAATATCGAAAAATCAAAATGATGAAAGGTGTGTGTATGAACACTCATAGTTCCCAACGAGACGGCCCAAAAACTAGGTGCCATTTTATTACTCTAGAGACCGTGTAAAAAGTATGGGGAACGACGTAACTAAGACTTTTGGACCACTGCCGTCAATTTCTTGTGGCCCGATTTTCCGCCATAATTAAATAAACATTGCATCTCGAAACGTCATTTTGTATAAAATTATTACTGACGGCATACTGTTTATATTAACAGTAGTAGTTAAAAATTAAATTTAAACTCATTGCCGTCAAAAAAAATGGCACCGGAAGTCCGGAAAAATTTTGAAAATTTGAAAGTTGAGTATCCATTTTAGTATCAAATCATTATTGACGGCTATAGCATAATTTATTATACTTTGTGATGTTATTTCGTGTTTTATTAATGCCGTCAAAATTTACTGGCACCGGGGTTGAAAAAAGGGGGTGGTAACTCCTTACGTTGAATAGGGTTTTAGTATTATTTCATTACAAAAAATTTTTTAATATTATTAAACTACTTGAGAATACAATATTATAAATTATTGTGCCGTCAATTTTTAATGGCACCGACGGCTATTAAAATTAAAAAAAGTTTATAGCGTACAAGACGTGATACGCCGTCAAAAATATTTTTATGGCACTTGAAATATTTAAAAGAAAAGTTATAAAAATCAGAAACCACATGTTTAGGACAGAAATTAAACTATTTTTTAATAATTAACAGTATCGTTAAAAAAAAAATTTTTGATGTTTTTGAAAAAAAAAGAAACCTATAAATGGATTTATGTGTAGAAAAAGTTTTGTAGGTGCTGAAAAAAAATTCTTATCTCCATGTAGAGATTTGAAAAAGATGTTGAGAGTGCTAGGGTCTCAAATAAAAGGGAAAATGATGAAATATCTGCCCGAACTATCATCATATACCATCACTTGCATTCGATATGGCCTTGCTGTGATCTCAATTGCGATAAGAGCAAAGCTGAAACAGAATAATCAATCTAACTTTGTCATTTTCGATTGTCTGTCTTTCATATTTAATATTTTGTTAGAATTAGTTTATTTATAAATAATAGCACCCCTCGGTAGGTGTTCAGATTCCTAGATTCTTAATCCACGCAATTTCTTTAACTAATTTACTTAGAAAAAGGCCGTCTTCCTGACTTTTTCGTTTTTTCCGAATTTTTAGTTTAATATTTTAGGCTGCAAGCATCAAAGGCGGCCGTCCACCCCCTTTTCTCAACCCCCGGGCCACCAAATTTTGACGGCGATGATAAAAAATCAAATAACATGATAAAATAAAATAAATTTTACAACTGCCGTCAATAATAATTTGATACAAAAATAGTACCTCTACTAGACGTAAATAAACAATTTTTCTGACTTCGTTTACTTTTTTTTTTGACGGCACCAACTGTAAATCGTTTTTTTATTGATTTTGATGTGAAATATAATTTTTTTGTAAGTGCCAAACACTATGCAAAAATTCTGCACCCAGGGTGCCCGAGGTTGGGGTGACCACCCTTTTTTTCAACCCCGGTGCCAGTAAATTTTGACGGCATTAATAAAACACGAAATAACATCAAAAAGTATAATAAATTATGCTATTGCCGTCAATAATGATTTGATACTAAAATGGATACTCAACTTTCAAATTTTCAAAATTTTTCCTGACTTCCGGTGCCATTTTTTTTTGACGGCAATAAGTTTAAATTTAATTTTTAACTACTACTGTTAATATAAACAGTATGCCGTCAGTAATAATTTTATACAAAATGACGTTTCCAGATGCAATGTTTATTTAATTATGGCGGAAAATCGGGCCACCAGAAATTGACGGCAGTGGTCCAAAAGTCTTAGTTACGTCGTTCCCCATACACGGTCTCTAGAGTAATAAAATGGCACCTAGTTTTTGGGCCGTCTCGTTGGGAACTATCATATTCTAAAGAGAATATATAAGCTTTTTTTGTTGAGAATGGGATCACAAATCGAAATGCATGATAACATACAGGGTATCCATTTAATATATATCTTTTATGACTGCAAGTTTTTTTGTATTTAGCATCGAGAAGACCATAGTTCACTTAACCAAATTCATAGTATCAAGAATAACGGCAATGATGCCACCTCATATTGAAACACCCTATGTAAAGAACGAAGGTAAATGGTTAACTCTCTAGTTCATATATATATATATATATATATATATATACACCGGTGGTCCGCTGTGACAGACAAGAAAATACCTTTTCTTTTCCTTTGCTTGAACGCCTCGTAGTGTTTTCAGTCATCAAATTATTTTGAGATGTGCTCGATCGGTGATAAAAAAGAAAATATAAAATGGCATTTTCTATGGTTCCTAATAGCACTATCTTCGTGAGATAATATTCTGTTGTTCAAGTTGAGACTTTTCAGCTATTAATACAAGTTCAATGTTCCCAATTCATGATGAAAAAGATAATCTGATGGCTAGGTATACAAAATATTTCGACACCCACAAGAAATTGTTCACGCCATGCGAGTAAAATTGTTGGGGAGTTTAGCGATTGTTTCTCTCTTTCTCTGAGAAATCTTTCTAGACCGAAATGACCAAACAAAAAACTGGAATCTCATTTCAAATTTCAGAAACGTTTACAAGAGAATATGAAAAACTCCCAATCAAATGACCGACACACACCATCTGAATCATTTTCACACTTTTGAAAATCATTAATCTTTGAAATTTCTGTATACCACGTTACCACGATTTACCACGATCTGTTTCGACTCGAGTTTCGACTACCACAACGTCGGCATGAAATTAGTTTGTGAATCAATGAAAAAAAAAATTACCAAAATAATTCTTTTTTTCAAATTTTTTTCTGGTGATTCCTGGCCCTGCATAACACATAGATTGTTGGTCATGAAAGTACTTGACTTTTTCGTTGAAAAATTACTGTTATAACCCGCCCAATAATATTTGATTAGCATCGACGTTGACGATCACATTTAAATGTTAATTTCAAGAGATTTATTTTTACCAGAGGGGAAAAAGGAAGATGAAAATAAGGCTCGAAATAAGGTTTCTTTGCTGAAATCCACATATTTGCCGAGCAACACTATTATCATAATTTGCGTCTCCGTATTTTCTTTTATTTACTTTGTATACTGAGGTGATGGCATAAAATCAAGCATAAAATGCACCCGAATATCCGAGCGAATATCTCTCAGAATATCTCGATCTGAAGGTTTTTCTAGAGCCTCTGCGATACTTCTTAGTACTCATCAGGTTTAACAAATTCGTAATAGTGAGATGTATTCCCATTTTACAACTTTCCCATATCGTACCTAAACTGGTGATTGAACTATTTTTCAAATAGAACGATTAGAAGCGGTTATCAGTTCAAATCCCATACAGAAAAACAGAAACACAACCATCTACCCGTGAATTTTATACCGCTTGCCCACGGACCGTAGACCTTTAAATCGATTATTAAGGTAATTCGTAGCGCCACGCGATTTGTAAACAGACGTTGAACGAAAAGGTATAAGAAACCCGTATAATTAATTCAAACAATAGCGATTGACGCAAGTATTCCACAGATATCAACGTCATATCCATATGTACATTTAGGGATCTCAATAAATACACGTCACTCAAACACATGCTGTTGACGAAATACAGAGTGGGTCAGTACGTTCGTGATACTTGAGATATTTTGTTATTTGACCATGTGACAAATGTGTAAACTGGCACCCTGTGAATGAAAAAAAAAAGTATCAGTGGACATCGTGTAAAATGTTTGGGATATCTATAAAGAAGTTGATGGCATGAACAACAAAATGAATTTTCACAGAAAACAAGTGAATAATATACCCATCCCCAGCCCCTAGTACACAGTCTGATTTTTTAAACGGCTGAGCTGACAACTGGTTACTGGTTAATTCACAAAACTGACTAGTTTCCAGAATCCAAATATATAACATAACTTATTCAACTAGTGATTCTTAGTTGAAAATCAGGAACATTACGTTTTATTGGAGGAGCTAGTGGCTTTTTGTACAAGAGATTCGAAGTATTCTGAAAAATCCAAAAGCCACACAACAATAATAGTGCAAAAATGATACCTTTAACATTTGATTTTGAGACCTAAAGCCGTCCTTCCGCTCAATAGGTTCGAAAAGAGCAACTGAAACGGTTAGATTATGTGTATGCAATGACTCACTCAGTATATTTCAAGTACACATGCGAAGGATTTTAAAATTTAAATAGCCAGAAAGTGACGTCATACGGAGGCGTCGCTAACCCAAATATCTCGTATCAGCAAACAGACAAACACGCATTTTTTTCAACAGGCGAAGGGAGGGGGCGTCCCAGGTCGATGACCGACAAGGCCACGATTTTCATCCAGTAAATTTTCCGTCAATTGTACGAGGAGGCTCGCAACCTAGTTAGAAAAATTTGAAGCCGAGATGGCATTTCAAAGTAGTTCAAATACAGAGAGTTGCCGTCGCGGTTGCCTGTAACGGGCAAGTAAAACTTTCCTTATTAACCGTAGCAATCGTATACAACTTATACAATCATTCAGTAAGGAGTCGGAACAGTGTAGAAAAACACAGCGATCCCTTACTTATATGATATCACGAACAAAGCGATGTATATGCCTCTGAGACAAAATTATTTTTCCAAGTGAGAAGAATAAATGAGAGTTGATTTTTTTTCTTTTTAGAGTTAACATACTTGAGTGAACATAATATTGTCCAGCCGAACTGATAATATTCATAAATTGTTGATGAGCCTCACTTTTATATCAAACTGTTGAAATCATCGTTAACTTGATCAGAAATTTGAACTGAATTATACAGATATATCTTGAAACACATTGTTCGTTTCACTCTGGTTGAGCCAAACATAATACTTGCATAAACTAGGAGATGAACTGATGAACGACAAATATTTCGTTGTTTCATTTTGAGGGTTCTGGTTTCTCCAGAATGAGTCATCAAATATTGTACAAGCCAATCGATTATGGGTTCTTATACTACTGCAGATTATCGAAAAAATTTCAATCCAGGCCACCACAGTAAATGATAATAACACGCCTAAACAATGTCTCTGGGAACGCTCATGCGAAATAATTTTCATATGAGTACAATTCATTTATATCAGTTTTATCACCTATATCAAGAAAATCTTTGAAATACATTCTCATCCGAATAAGTTAATGGCTTATATATTTCTGTCTTGTCATCCCTCGTAACATAAATGAGCGACCGATGAATGCTTAATCAGTTTTTTGTACTCAATTGTTGTTGCACACACAATATAAAACTGACACTGGTTGAAGTGAAATTGTCAGGTGAACAGAGTCCTTCTTAAACATTGATAGATGTTCTATGAATTATTCTTTTCATTCAATGGAATAATAATATCACGAATTTTCAAGTTTTCAACATCGATAAAATAAAAAATATAAGTAAGTATATTTCTGAAACTTCAACAAGGAAATATATTCGAGACACAATGACCCAAAAATGCCACTTGTTTTCAACAAAATTAACAATATCCTAGAAATTTCAACCATCCATCAATAGAAAGATTTTGAAACGAAAGACAAAAATAGAAATTTCAACCATCCATCAATAGAAAGATTTTGAAACGAAAGACAAAAATCATCAACTAGCCCGAAATCTTCCTCGAACAATCGATGAACATTTCATTTAGAACTGGGAAGTACACAATTCATCAATGTCAATTTCAAAGCATAATTAAGTTGACGAAAAAACAAAAAAATCCACACAAATCAATTTGAAAACTTGCCTCCGATTACAGTTTGAGATCTTTGATCGGTTCTATTATTGTTGCAAATGCTAATATGTTTCCCTCGAATCCTCATTTCCATTGAGATATCCTGGAAAGATAATTCATGAATATTTGAACGAAAAAATGTAGATTCCATCTACAGGAAATATTAAATTCGACTCGGTTGAAACTTGATTATTTTCAGTAGATCACTCATATTTCGAAGGTTAGTTTGATGCCTAAACTTCCATTTTCTCTATAAACTTTCAATGTCAACTCTATTTTGAAGCTTCATGGCGCAAGGAAAACACTTCAAATCCTTTTTACACAGACAATGGCAAACTATCATATCTATAAACAACAATAGTAATGGTGAAAATGGAAAAGAGTTTGCCTGAGAGGTTTACCCAAGGGGTTTTTCACTTCGGAAATCCGATGTACAAAAATCAGTAGAAATCTTAGAAATCCATTTCGTAATCCAAAAATCCCACAATTATTCCAATAGAAATCCTGATTTGGTGTGCAAATTTTACGGGAGTGAAATACCCTCGGAAATACCATTACCATCACTCAACACTCATGTCTGTCTTAATGAAAATCTCAGTATATCTCCCCAAAATAGAGAATGATCACGATTAATACGGGGATCTATAAAAGGGGTATCTCAAATAGAGTTAGTACCCCAATTTATTAAATAAGGTGTTTAACGAGGGGTGTTTCACTTCGAAAATCCGGTGTACAAAAAGGACGAAATCTCGGACGAAATCCATGTTGAAATCCAGAAATACCACCTGAAATCCTTGAAGAAATCCTGAAATCCACTAGATATCCTGATTTGGTGTACACATTTGAGGATTTCACTCGTGATGTTAATGGATTCTCAGAATATTAACGAGAATTTCAGGTTTAATTTCTGGAGGTCAACATGGATTTGTAAGATCTCCACTATTATTTGACGAAGGTATACTGCCTTATCGAAGTGTAGCAGTTTTCGTACATATTACCGTTAGTTGTTACTACACTCGATTATTGATAAACCCGAGGAGGTCATCATGGATTTGTAAGATTTCTATTATTATTTTCGTAGGTAAGTATACTGCCTCATCGAAGTGAATCAGCAGATTGATGGTGAACTCTGAAATGAACCTGATTTCAGGACACTATCATAATACAAAATATTCCATTTTTTGATTATCAAGAAATGTCGCAAGAGACAATATAATATTATTCAGAAAAATAAATAAATTTCGTAAAACAGCTAGGTACCTATTCGATAAGGAATCGAGGGAGATATGTATCTTAGGCAAGTATCTATTACAAAGCTTGTTGAATTTTACGAAATCGAACCAAAAATTCTTGATCAAATCCTGAAATTAAACTGAAATCCCTGGTAAATTCGCTTATTCCAAAATTTCGCAAAAAAAACTCAAATTGCATACCTATGTTAAAATATCTGGACATATTCACCAGATTATTTCACCAAATCGTTGCGAGTCCTTCAGGCCAAGGACAATCAATTTCCTATCAACCGTGGAGAGGCCTGTCTGGGTATCGCATCCTCTCCCACGTCTCTTCTGCAAACGCCATTTCCTAGTCTCGAATCGCATTCGTAAAGCGAACTGTACAACTTAAATTCCTAGAAAAATTCCTCTGTCCGATGTATTCAATGCAAATCAGAATATGCCGAAAAGTAACTTTTCCTTGAGAGACGCCGTTACCCGACCAAGAACCGTATAAATAATGAATGAACCGAACTGAAATCAAACAGTTTAATGAACCTGGCTGGCAACAAAAAAATTCGCGAATGACTAGATGTATTTCGGCGCGCCTGACCTCGGATCCCCAAAGGGAGCCTCCAACAAGCTAGACATCGCTCGGCCCCCACGTCTATTACAATTCCGATCGGATATTCGGGGTTCCTAGACGGACATTCACACGGCAAAAAACTCGATATGGCCTGGTTCGGAAGAAAGCGATGCGAATCGGCCGAGGGAAAAGAAAAAGAGACAGTCTATAGCAATAAGTCCACATACCTTAAACGTTTTTTAGCGATTAATACCTAACTTGTATTTTCAGTTCCCAGGCGCGATAAGAAATAACAGGAAACTACTTTGCATAAAAAAGCAGTTAGGGAGATAAACTGGTACGCGAAAAAGGGCTATCAATTTTTTAATGTCCCTTGAATTACTAACTGCCCCGATTCCGTAGGGATCTATGTCGCGAAAAATCGTCGCAATAAAAGCTAGCTCATTGTGTTGTTTACCTTACGAAATGCGTAGTTAGTTGTCCTTCCTTCACTGGGGTGGTAGTCCAAAATCACGCAACAACGTACCACACTACTTGTCATGAGACTACTTACTTCTCGACTGTTTTCTTCCTCGCACATCGCCTAGTAACCAACCGACGAAGTAGCAATGAACGGCGATACTGCATATCAACGTGCGAGAGCGAGACAACGATACACACGTCATCGGCAAGCGCACTAGCGCGAATTCCCCACCTCCTTCATTCGCAGATTTTAATTTAGACGTTTTTCCACCCCTAAAGTTGCCACAAACCCCTTAATGAGGTGTTAAAATGCTGGGAAGAAGAGACTGTGAAAATTCGGGCGCTAAAAAGTTCATAAATTATGACGAGAAGCCGCCGAAATTTGCCAACGAAGCACCGCAAGTCGGCGGCAAGGCGAAGCGAGAGGGATTTCGCAAAATGGCTGCTATCTCAGCGCTAGCTTATAATTTGGCAAATTTGTATAATTTTTACTATTTCAAAATTTTTTTGGTAAATTTTTTCAGGGTTTCTTCAACGAAAGTGTTGGCGGGTAATTGTTATACTAAAAACAGCCAGGTTACCGTTTTATGATAATAAGATTCCTACAACACCGTTTTTTCGAATAAAATTGGATATATCAAGTGGTAATATTAAAAAAACTACCTATTAAGCCAGATTAAACCTTCCTTGATTTTTTGTGCATCAATACGCCCACAGAAATGTATTTCTCTTCCCATAGGAACCACATTCACGATAACAATCTAATAATTAACATATTAGCAACGCCCTATAAATGATTTAAGCATTTATTGCCTTTCATGTCATCATTCAGCAATCAACATCAATCTGCAACTGTAAAATATGAACTATAAAATATTGACTGAATCGTGGCAATATTTTGCGTCAGCCAAAACTAGTCCAACTCCATTCAAAATTGAAATTTGAATGAAACTGTAGAATTCGAAAAGGATTGAGTGAATATCGGCAATATTTTCATATGACTTAAACTGTGAAAAACATCAAAATATCCTTGGAAAACCCGATTCCTAATAATTATCGCGATAAAACAAGGTACTATATTGAGAAAAAGAACTAAGACTTTGGTGCTATTCCTAGAACTCCTACGTTTACAGAATAATGAATGTTTCTAAGGCAATGATGGGTCAAACACATTTTGACAACTACCTAGAGCAAACCTCACGTGATTCAATTCATAAAATAATGGCGTATATGATGAAATATAAATCAATTGGACATGAAGATAATCAAATTTCTTCAGCAATGGAACTATTGAACAAATTATATCTTCAACTGAGCATAATTATTTTCTCCCTGAAGTCATCGAAAAAACGGAAAATATTTTTTCAATTTTAGTATATCATCCATCCAGTGATTCTTTAGGATAGTATTATTCAGGACTACTCAAAGCTGACCAGGTTTCAAGGAATATAGAAATCTGCACTGGAGATTATTAACAGGATGACCTGGGAAATATCATTAGGAGCGTGAGATTCCTGAACTGATATCTGATTGTTATCTAGTCAATTAAATATGATTGGTGTTAAAAAAACTAGCTGAATTGATCGATGAAATCTAATATTTGAATAAAAACATTTGTAATCGGTTGATTCACCAGGCCCATGAGAATATGCACAACTTCGTCGCAAAATAATGCAAAAATGCTTCAAAATTATCCTTCTTGATTTTATTCTCCATGCAAAATCTTAACGATAGTCTCCTCACTTCAGAAAGACTAATGAGGGATTTATTCAATGAAATATACTTAAGTCAATAAAACATACTCCTGTCAGTTCCATTCATCTTCATATTATTTGAAAAAACCCATGATCCATCAAATTGCATTGAAAGATACAACATAAAAAAATAAAATGATATAAGTTTTTTTGAGGCATCAAAAACTGGGTACACATCGAACACTACGCTTGAAATGTGAATATAGTCTACTCTATGAGTGACATTTTTTTGGTCAAGTTTTGATAGGTTGTCCTAGACCAAATTGTTAATGTTTAATCATACCTACAACACCAAATAACCATATGGATTTCCAAATGAAGTTATTTGTTTCATCATCATCGAAGGAGCTAAAGAATCTAAGTACTGTGGAGCCATATATATATACTAATATCCTTCGATTGATACATTTTACACTTCTCTACAAGACAAATTATATTTCATTCCCTCTATCAATTCGGAGAGATCCCTTGTACTAACAATGTGATGCTAAAGACCAAAAATGACTTGCAATTGAGTGAAAAAATATCAGAGATGAATGAATTCACTGTAAACTACTATCTGAATTTCATAATTCTTCAATTCGAAAATATAATTCAGCTTAGGAAAAATTGCTGTCTAATAATATCTAGTCCCAAGGAAAGGGTAGTTTTGGAGGTTACAGCATCAAGAGATCAACACTTTCAAAATATATCCGAGTATCTGAGTGGGTGAAAGTGATCCGAGTCATTTGTGACTTTTTTCATTTATTAGTTGGGTAGCGACAGGTATATTACGCCTAAACACTCAAAAAGTTTACAAAGCGAAAAACAAACAAGGTAGTTTTTTTTTCAATTTTGAGGAGACTTTTCCATGCAATGTCATGAAAATTCCTTGAAAATATGGAATTCCTGGAATGATCCACACCAATCTGATCTCACCAGCTCGTATAACACCCCTTTTTGATTTGTTTTGAATTGATTAATCCTGCTTGAGAGAATATTCAGAATATTCATCAACTATCTGTGAACTTTTCATAACCCTTTGAAAGTATATCAACCAATCTGAAGAACCGAAAACTCAGTTTTACTTACAATGAATTCTGTAAACCAGTTCCAGATGTATCTGCTTAAATGAAGTGGTAGTCCTTAACATGATTTTAAAAAATGGTAGGAAAAATCCCAGTGCCATTGATATTCTCTTCATATTTTATTAATTCATTTGTCTATTAGATGAAACTTCTCCAGAAGTATGTATATTAACTTCATCTGCAGAAAAAATCAACGTTTTGAAAATGGGCAGAATTAAATAAATAATAAGTCTTGGCCAGGAATCATTTTTTTAAATGACTACAGGGCATAACCTATGCATTGAAATGGCGTAACTACTGTATCATTACTTTTCGGCGCGAGTGGCTAGCTTCTCAAGAGGCTTTTACATCTTGAGTTCGACTCCGATGACTGGGTATTACGATTTCAAACTCAAGATGTAAAACGACCGCCTTCGAAACCAAACAAAAGTAATGATACTGAAAACCTCGGCCGCGAAAGCCTCAACCATTTTGACATGAACTACTGTTTATGACAAAACAATATTGATGTTTTATTTTTCTCTATTGAATTAGCAATTACCAATCGATAATTTAATGAAAACTGGTGGAGATGATATACACTATAGTCAACCTCTATACGATGAAATGAAAAAAAACCTATTATAGCTATGTCAAAAAGCTCTATCGTTTTTGATCATGTCCATCAACTTTCCAAATTGATTTCGTATTGATGTAATAGTATAAATTAAGCTCATTATGACATGGGAAGGTGGCAATACTCGTGGAAAATTCAAAGTCCACCCTAATGAGTCGGCATTATACGTGTATTCTCTTCTTAAACTATAGGGATTTGAAAATAGTAAATACATTCATTCGGGTAGTGAGTCTCCTGTTTTTTGATTCAAGAAGTAGATATGGAGCTGCCTGAAATGGCTTTGCTTGTGTGAAAGTATGTGAATGAAATTTGTCAAAAGATGAAAAGAATCTTGGGAGATATAATTCATATCGAACATTTATTTGTTGTTAAATTATGACACAAATATCACCATTTTAACAGAACCTGAACCTTCAATATTGTTATTACTATGAAGTATCACTATAATATGTTTCCGCTTTAATATGTATCGATGTGAAGAGGGTTTTTTTGCCTTCCCACGAGCCCTCTAAATAATTATTGCATCCATATAAAATCTCAAAATCTGAAGATCTCTCGGAAAAGCGTCTTGCACACTAGTATCAATATCTTGACTTGCTCGTTATCCTTCGAAACGCCTTCAAAAGTTGTTACTAGGATGGAATATTTGTAGTCTCTGCAATCTCAGATGGCTCAATTTATGAACACTAAATAGAGACACTGGCGTTGATATTTTTCCATTATTTTCTTTCTTGAATAGACAAGCATATCTCATTCTCCTCATTTCATTTCACAGTTTCCATAACCGTTTTTTTCTTATCAAACCTGGATTCTCTTTGATCATTTCGTATTTTTCATTCTCTTGTCAAATATTCAGTATCAGTCGAAATTCAGAGATTTGTGAAAGAGGTCAAACGGACAAGCGATATGAGGAACAAATTCGAAAATTTTGTTGAGTTGGCAATTTTCATCTTCGGAAATATGAATTATAACTCATCTGTGATAGAAAGTGATTAAAAAAGATTACACTTTTTTGTGAAAATGTTTACGCCCTACAAGTGTGTTCCTATACATTCTATCCAAAATTTCAACCCCTTCCAAGTTATTGATGCAATACCGATAATCCGAGTTTTCCCAGAAATATCTCCACTTTCAATAAGAGCTCGCGTGCACAACAAGTTTCAAATTCTCCCCTAAAACTGCTCGTGTGCTAAAGATCATTTGTATTGGTCTGACTGTCAGGTTCAAACCACTATTTATTGGACTAGTGATAATGGCACGAAAACCTAAATTTGAAAGAATTCAAATGGCTTACCGACCTTTCATTTTACTTCATTTCTATAAGCCCGTGAAGTTTTTGCCGACCTTCTATGTACGTATTTTTTGTTTTCATAAATTGTCGTTACTTAGAAGTTGTTCTTTGTAACGAAGAGGTGTTCTCAAGACAGTCGTTTTCCAGTTGAAAATTCACACTCACATTGCGGTAGCTAGAAAATCCCGAATGTTCTTCACAACCGATTCTACAACGCAATAATAAATGGCATCAGCAATACGTAAGTTCTGAAATACAGAGTATTTTTCACGTCCTAACAACAAATCAGTTATTAAAAAACATCAGTGATTAAAAAAATTGAAGACTACTAGTGAATAATGATGATTTGAATACCTTGAGTGAATCCCATTTGAAAATTATTGAAAGTTAACAACAACCAACAACATTATTTGTTGGTTGGACCGCAATTCGTCAGATACGATGATCATGGGTATACCATCGTCCATAGATATACTAATCTGGACGATGGTTATACTGTAGTACTCATGTCTCATAAATAGGAGCCCTGGAGCTTAATTCTTGACGGTCTTCGTTATGATAACGTATACGCTATTGCTAAGGTATAACCAATCAGATGCGTTTTACGTTAGTGATAGTGTATTCGCTAAATAACGGAAGTTGTCTAAAATTGGGCCTCTGATGGTAAAAGTGTTTGGAATCGTTGTTATCCTGATAATAACGAATGTGATGAACATAAAAAATGGACCAGGACAATTTTGAATATTTTGAAAAGTCTTCATCTCGAAAGAATTCGATCAGAAAATCATAATGACATAGCAATATACCTTGATGGATATTAAGATGTTCTTTAAACTCCATATGAGTATGGTACGATTTTGAAAAAATCTCCTTAAAAGATATTTTTTCACCTCATGCCCTCATGTTAGCGGAAACTGCGATAAGTTGCGAAATCAATTTGTCAAAATTCGGACGAAAACGGATGAACGATCTAAACAGACGGATCGGTGGAACCGAGTCCACTGAACCCCTCGCTGAACCCTATTCTCTCACCTGTATTCGATATTATAATCATAGGAAGTACTCCAGGTACCTTCAAAATTGATTGTGAAAATATGCCTTTTAATGCAAAGTTGGAACTATTTTCAATGACCTACCTTTCTTTTGTTATGAATTGAATATAGCATTTTTTCCTAGATGTTTTTGATTTTTTTAATACGAGAAATTCCATTGAAATAATAATGAATTCATTTCAATATATGCCGAAAAAAACGAAGAGCCTGTATACGGCGCCATTCAATTAAAAAATGTATTCGGATTTAGACGTAGTTCATTCAGGCCAATATTTTCAAGAATGAAACAATTGCTTATGTTTGACCGCAAATGGGCCCAAGCCAAGAATTTCGAGTGAGATATAACATTTTCTTCTCAAAACCATGGAACTATTAGCAATCTGACGTTTTCCACGACTTAATGAAGTCAGAAACAGAAGACGCGCTTCATTCTTTTGTTGCAGAATCAGCTAAGAACTCACTTCGACACAGAACAACTCTGTGATTCCAATTTTTGTTATTGAACAGAAAATTGATACTCATAGTATATTGTCGGCATTTTCTCTAAGAAAAACGAACTGCAATGTTAAAAAATAACACATTTCATTATATGGAACCTCGACAAAATTTACTGGCTGCTTTAACTTTTTGCTCCGTTTACTGGAAAACTATCATTATGACCATATGTAAAATCAATGCAGAAACGGTTCTATCTCTCTATGTTATTTGTCCCCGCTTCCTCCAAGTCATATTTTGCCATGCAAAAATAGTTAATCAGTTTTGAACAGTATCACAAATTACCTACGAATACCCTCGAATCCTTTCTTAAGGCAAGAACGACTCGATAAAAAATAATTATTTTCTGCGAACTTCACTTCGTGGTAGCCAACAATTAATTCAAAACAAGCAAAATAACCTATCGCGTCATATTTAATGTTTTCTATGTTAGATAAAATTTTCTGAATATATCGCTAGAGCTTATCAAAGGCGTCATTTTGTCGCATTCGAATATAATCCCAAATCAAAAATAACGTCAATTTAAATGACTATTGTGCATTTCAACCGTAATAATCACTCAAGATCGTTGAATGGTGTAGAATAATACAGTACTTGTTTTGAACCTCTCAACGTTTGCTTAGAGGAAATATATTCAGTACGATCACTATTATCATTCTCATCTTCCAGCAAACGCAACTGTGAAAATTGTGCTACCTGACAAAAGCATGTTCATAACCTTTCAAAGTGAGTTTCAAGCATGAATATTTGCTCAAGCTACCAGAACTCATTTCAACGCAGCAGCATGTGGTATCCAGTAAAATCCTTTCTTAAATATCACTAATTTTTCAAGATATACTGTTCAAAATTCCAACAACTTCGTTCACTGTCGATCACTGAACGACAGTTATAAGTACTTTATACTTGTCAGGGTTATATCCACTTATTATTCGAGAATAACTGACACATTCTTACTATGTGAATTTTTTCTGTATATAAGTTCGGTTAGTTGCTGTAATTCCGTTATTATTCACTTGAAAAAATAACTTTTTCAGTTCTTCACTAACGATTTTTTTAATTGTAGCATTGATTTTATATTTTTCAGATTGTGGTAAGTTACAAACCCAGAAAAATTTGAAGAGAAAATGCGCTCATTGTAATATATGAAGTCTAGATCATCGATTCTCTACTGATTCTGGAAATATTCCCGTTGCTTGTTGGTTTCTTTATATGAAAAAAATCTATCTATCATCAAATTGTTGTCTCTAACTGAATACACAGCAGAATTGCATTGATCATCAGAAGACAAACACAAATAAAAGTCGGGAAAAAAAATTCGGCCAATAAAATGGTCCAAAAGAATTTGAACAAATAAGGAACTCAAATCCGATCAGATAGATTGAAATTGAATAGATTGTGGTCAGAGAATGAAAAATGTTGATATTTAGACCAAACAGATTGCACATACGCCAATGAACTGAGGTTCAAGTGAAGCTACGTCGGTTGTCAAGCGACAGGCTAATGCTTAGCAACTGAACCGAGTTCACTTAAACCGGTCATAAACCTGGTTCATACAACTGGCCCAAACGATTGGTATATATGACACATTCACGTAAAGTAAGACTTAAAGATTAAATACGCAGTCTAATTCAACCGGTGACCGATCATTCATTTATCCCCTATATAATGAGTTGAAACGATCCTTAGATGGCATATGATTCTTTAATACCTGTCATAAAAACATTTGTTTCATTCGATAAATTGATTGATAAGGTTGATTGATTCATTTTCGAAATTGGAACCATCTTCAGCTTCTAGACAATGTGAAGTAAAAAAAAATTGTACAGAATACATTGTAGTCATTGTTATTTAAAATATTGTGGCAGTATCAGATTATTATTCGTTGAAAAACCTCATATGGCCCAGTGGCGTTGACAATTTGCCAGTTGCTTCAGTGCTCAATCGTTAATACACCTCTACCTACAAATATGTCGATTCATAGTTCAGGCACCGCATCACCCATGCCAGGATTTTTGTTATTCAAAAAATCATGGATTCGAGTCACAACAAGTATTCAGTCGTGATTCGAAATGAAAATTATTTCGTTTCTGTCTATAATTCCCGGTGATTTGATCCCATTTCGAGAAAGCTAATATGAATTGGAATAAAATCGGACATTTCCAGAAACGTTCTTTGGTTCGAGCGTCCTATATTCGTATACTGGTCGTCTTGAATAACTTACAATCTAGAATAATTCTAGAAAATTATGAGTTGTTCCATTCCGAAATCGAAATATTCTGTGTCTATAGTTGACCCGTGCCCACTCCGTTGGGCTTCAATTATGTTTGTGATGCAATCAAATTGTTTAGTTCTTAGTACTGAGTTTTATCCGGTACATCACAGCTCTGTTATCTGGGTGCATATTGTTACGAAATGTCCTAGCGCCGGCTCTGCCGGTCACGCAGAATAATAAGAGGGGTCGAACAGCGATGTCATTTCTTCAGGAACCCGTAAATCTCGTGGAGAAATCGATAGACATCATCGGGGCCCTTCGCGAAGATTCTTCATTGACGTACACATGTATATATACGGAAGACGCTTCATCGCGAGACAGTTTTATTCAGAGCTGAGTGGCGAGAGTTTGTATTAGAAAGAGTTCATCAGAGCGTTCAGTACAGAGCGTTAGATAGTTAGCGGACCAGTGATTGTGTTGTATTGTGATGAAGAGTTGTAATACAAGTACTTAGTGCAGTGTTGTTTGGAGTTTTAATCAACGAACCCTGGGATGAATCGTAACAATATAAACCTTTTTTTTCATCCAACAAATGATTAATTTCAGTAAAATACGAAACACGCCTGACATGAATCCAGTCAAAGAATTTAATGCAAAATTTGAAGGAGATTGGACCATGGCATCACATGGTCCTATACAAAATTCGCCTCCGTATTTCACCACCTTAGAGGTGGAATTTCGGAAAACCCTTTCTTATCGGATGCCTACGCCTACGTCATACAAAGGATACACCCAACAAGTTGCAGATCTCTACGATCAGCAGTGTAGGCAGGGCGATGATTCACCTCCAAAATATCTTTCTACCCTTTTTAACCACGTTAGGCGATAAATTTCAATAAAATATGAAACACGCCTTCCATCAATTCTTTTAGAGAATGTTTATGACAAATTTGAAGTAGATTGCACCAAGGCATCACGTAGTCCCTTACAAAATTCGACCCCGTTTTTCACTCCTTTAGAGGTGGAATTGTTCAGTCATGAAAAAATATAGCCTGTATCACTTCTGAAAAGTGTAGCTTTCTGGTGAAATAATTTTCAAAATCGGATCAGTATTTCCGAAGATTACCCCCTACAAACAAACACAAAGTCAGAAACGAACCTTTTTATGATATAAGTATAATATCTGTACACTTCCATCGGTATGAATCTTTTGAATCATCATGAGTTCCGAGAAAGAAGTATAGGAAAGCGTGAATTTTTTGTTTCAAAATTGAAATTATTTCAAAGGACTAATTACACACTTCAAACCAGTAGACTTTGAATTTTGAATAAGGAACATATGGTGAAATGTCATCATCTGATGTGATTCTTGAATACTATCAGTTGATTTTTGAATTTTATTGCTGGCAAATCATTTTATATACCTACTACCTACGGCAATTTTCGGAAATATTCGATATTGCAAGCGATCATTTTGTCTGTAAAAGATTAGAATATATATCCATGTCTACATCCATCAGCGGTAAGCTAAATCATTGGAAAAATCATATGGGATCATAGCCGAGAGTGTCCTTCGAAAACTTAGCTTTGAATTGTGTGTGAACCAGGAGATAATGTTCGAGCCAGACCCCAGAGCAAACCAAACCCAGATCAGTTGGTAAGCAGCAATCGATCTGAATCGAGTTTACTTGAACCCACCTTGTAAAAGACAGTAATTTTGGAAAGCATACACTGAAATATGATAGCTTCTAAATATTATTTTATTGCTAACCGATCCTACGATAGCGCTGAACGGACATGCAAGAAAAATATCATTCTTGCCAGTTATGTCTGATTATGTCTAATCGCGAGTATTAACTGGCATTTATGTATAATTGTCAGTTTGAACTGGTAATTCAGAAAGTTTTTCCTGCACGTCCGTTCAGCGCTTGCGTAGAATTCTGCTGACCAAATAAAAAATGTTCTGATCAAATAATCAATTGATTGTCATCCTGACAGATATTCGCAGGAACTATCAGTCATTTTTCTTTGGCAATTTCGAACTTACAATTGAGATCTTAATTGTCGTTTCGTCAAAGTTTTTTTTAATTTTTCCAGAAGATCCAAAAGAGATGAATAGTTAAGACAAAGGAAGTTCGAACCGCTATCACTCAATAGGAAACCAACTCATAATATAAAAAATACATAAAAGCTGAGTGTAAACCTACTTGAAAGTGATGTCTTTGAGATATTCAATTCAAGAAGTGTCAATAACTAAAATAGTCTATATATGTTTTATTGGAAAGTGTTCCATTTTTAAGGA
Organism: Zygogramma bicolorata; assembly: GCA_032362365.1. Classification (NCBI taxonomy): domain Eukaryota; kingdom Metazoa; phylum Arthropoda; class Insecta; order Coleoptera; family Chrysomelidae; genus Zygogramma; species Zygogramma bicolorata. Next base: position 256,380 of record JAVJAQ010002478.1, read on the forward strand.
TAACTGACCATGATTTTTCAACGATGGCACTCAATTAACCAAATAGACTCAAGATGTGCCCCTGCCTGTGTTATATTTAAATGCTGGGAATCAACAAAGATTTGATACTTCCCTTTGGTATAAAATTGATCTGAAAATAGATGATGCCATAACTACTGAGGTTATTGAGAAGAGTGTATTTATGAGTGTATGTATCAGATACTGGGGTGAATATTCGTTTAGCGATACTGGGATACTATTCTATAATAATCTCAAAATGAACCAGTCTTTTGGTAGAAATTGAACCTCTATCGCACGACTTGTACACTTACTTCGGAATGGTACTCATGTACTGCACACAGACTTCATTACACATACTGTTCGATGTTCATGAGAGCAAAATGGTCCGGCTCCCAGCTGCCAAGCATCCAGCGGAGGCCGCCGATCAATTTCACCTATGAAACGGAATGTGCTACCAGAATAGTACCACTTTGCCTGGGACTCCTCATTCATTCATGAATCAAAATAAACAAAATTAAGTTCTGTTACGAAGGTTTCTGCTTGGAGCTGAGCGCTCCACATAGCTAAGGTAGCAGAATGTTAGTATATGAAGATGATTCCAATGACAAGTATTTTCTGAGCTTCAATAATAGTCTCTGTCCATTCTCTTCGAATTTATGAATGCAATCTTCACATCAGCTGTGGACATTTTTCAAGGATTACTTGGGAAGTTCCGTGATAGCTTAAGAGCCCACGACTGCCAGACCTTCGTTATTTTATGAAAGCTGGAAGTTCCTCTGCGTATGTCCTCAACATAGGTAAGAACAATAATCGACTATGGAGTTTTTATCTTGGGTACTTAGTCAGGAAACAGACAGCGAAGATAATCTTCCAACTCATGTGTTTTCTCATATATTGCTCACAGATGTCGTATATACAGCGTTGGAGAACGATATTTCTCTCTTAGATGTCCACATCACAAAGTCCAACGATTATTTCACTCGTACTGTCTGCCGAAACTCACGTACACCAATAGATATCTCAATGCCAACTCCCACCATCATCCAGCCCAGGTGAGCTCCGCACTGAATTATCTTATCAATAGATCCATCAAACTCACAGATGACCATAACAGACCCGGTGAGATGAAAAAGCTCACATCTGCCCTTCTTCAGAATGATTATTCCTGCCGCCAGATCCAGAGAACCATTCAACGCCAACAGGCCCGCTTCTCGCTTCCCAAACCACCGGACGACCCGGCTGAACGCCAGAAAGCTTTCCTTCTTTTCATCCGAGGAGTCACTGATGAAATGAGCCGAATTCTGACAAAATACGACATCAAGACAGTTTGCACAGCAAACAATCAAATATGCTCTATCTGCGCTCACCTTGAGATACAATACCCAACGAATCACAAGGAATATATGAAATTCCTTGCCACGACTGCCCGAGAACATATATAGGACAGACGAACCGACGAGTATCAAACAGGTCCTACGAGCACGAACTAGCAGTACCTATTTCGGACATGACCTCGACTCTCTTCAAACACCACCACGAAAACTGTGCAAAGTGGATACTCTAGCTCACCCATAATATACAGCATTCCTTTGCATCCCAAGTGGATTCATCATGAAGGCAATACACAAAAAGTTTTCAATAATATGTAGAACTCATCAAATGAAAAGTAAGCAAGGAAATGTCAGTTCTATGATTATTCAATGACATTTGCAATGCAATTAGGCATTCCAGATCAGGTTATGTCTGGGGGGCAAATACCAGTTCTAACCAATCACACACTTATAAAAAAGAAAACAAACGAAAGTTCCTGGGGGGCAGATACCGCCGTATTGGTTCATTTAGATTAATTTGACATTTTTGACAAGTATCTGGAATGCCTAATAAACAAATAAACAAATCAATCATGAGTAATTCCTCATCCTGAGAATCAAATATGTCAACAAAGAATGACACAGCAAAGCGCAAATCTCTCATGGTAACCACAATCAAATTTCATACCTACTAAAATTACACTATTTCTTTTTCCCCTTTTTTCCTTTTTTCCTTTTTCTCTTCTTCCTTTTTCTCTTTTTCCCTTTCCCTTTTCCTCTTTCCTTTTTCCTTTTTCCTTCTTACGTTTTCCCTTTTTTTTCTTTCCTTCTTTGGTTTGGTTGTTCACTATTAACTGTATGAATGAATTTTTTTCTTGGTCCTCTAACTTTAAACTTCCTTTTTTTGGAAACTTCCTTTCTTCTTTGGTAGGTACAAGAAAAACAAAACTTATTAAATTTAAAAAAATTGTTCTCTCCCCCCGGTTCTGAAAAAATAATTTAAACCTTTCACCTCCCCTTTTCTTTTTCCCTTTTTTCCTTTTTTTTTTTTTTTTTTCTTCTTCTTTTTCTGTTACCCCCTTCCTTTTGCTTGGCCCTCCTCCTGTCCCTTTTTTTTTTTTCTCTTTTTTTTTGTGGTCGCTCTTTGTTTTTGGTTTTGCCCTTTTTGGCGGCGGCCCGCCCGGGCCCCCTCGCCCCCCCTTTTTTTTCTCTTTTTCGACTTTTTCGGAAACTCTCTTTCTCTTTCCCCCTCCTTTTTTTTTTGGTTCTTTGGTTTCCCCCCCTTTTTTCTTTTCCTCTTCCTCCCCTCTTTTCTTTTCCTTCTTCTTTGCTTCTTTCTCGAACGTCTGGTGTTTTTCCCTTCCCACCAATTTAAAGGCAGTGGAACTCTTTGGTGATGTTTGAGATTCTTTCTCCTTCCTCGTGAGTTCTTCTTTCCAAAGAAACAGGAGGAGACCTTCTAACCTAAAAATTTTTTTTTTTTCTTTCTTCTTGTCTCTTCTCTTTGGAATTTTTTTTTTTCGTTTCCTCTTTCTTGACAGAAAAGTCCTGACAGAAAATTAAAAACAGAAATCTTTGGGATTTTTTTTTTTCATTTCTTTGCTGCTTTTTCCTGTCTTCCTCGATTCGTGAAATGTTGAAGGTTGTTGTGAATCCTGACAGGAAAAAAGAAAAAGAAAAATCGTGTTGAGAGTTTGGTTTCTTTTTCAAATAAAAAAATTATCAGAAAAAATCCTGGCACGGAAAAACGGATTATCTGCAAATGAGGTGGTCCCGAAAACAAGTTCGAACCCGAGTTCGAACCCGTTCGAACCTGTCTAGATTTTATTCATCAATGATTTTTCAATACCCGATTCTTACGTAATTAAGGTCTTCAAATATAAATAAAGTACGAATTTCAAGCCAAAATTTTTTCATAATCAATCGAGTAATAAATAGTAAATAGAAGAATGGGAACATCAAAACGTTACAGCCACAGGGTCTAAATTGAGCTCCAAATAATATTCAAATATCAATTAATTAATCTGATAAATGAAAAAATAAAATATACAGCTTTTCGATAAACTTACCTAATTTTTCTGCAAACTTTCCACAAAAATCAATCACTCGCTATACACTACCACAACCTCTTTGCTGGAAGTTCATAGACAAACTAAAAAAGGTAAAAGGCCAAAGTTGCGCAAACACGTGAGTGCCACAGCACGTCATCAATTCTCAAAAATTTCCTTTCATTTGTCAAACATTTCCTATATATTTCCCTTTATTTCTCAATCATTTCCTACTATTTCTCAAATATTTCCAATATTTCCTAAATATTTCCTTCATTTCCTAAATATTTCCTATATTTCCTAAATATTTCTCAAATTGTGTACACCTATTTCCTAGAGTGAGAGACCCCTCGGTTATATGTCAATTCATATGATCTAAAGTGAAAACGTTTGACTCTATTGTTCTGTGACTCGAAACATGACATGATAAAATAGTAGGAATGAAAATTACGTTTCATCACGTCGCTAAGCATGCTAGATGAAAGTTTTCGTTCACTCCCGAAAAGTGTTCAAATGAAAAAGAGGAATGGAATTGTTTATGAGCTCAGGGGATAATGCATATTTGAATATACGTTGCAACGAATATGTAACGAGTTTCCAGGTTAGGTTAGGATGTACAGCAAACTGGCTGTAGCTATTCTTTAAATTTTATCGAAGCATGACTCGATGTTCTATAATAATTGAATAACACTTTTCCTTGTTGACATTTTTGATTTCTGTTATTGAAAAGTTCAGATCATGTTTATTATTCATTTTATGTCTTATTCACTCCCCGTTATTTTCTGAATCCATTGGATATCTTTTTCCCTATAGACTTGTTGTCATTTTGTTGCATTTCTAAAATGGATTTTGTTATTTTTGATATGACAGTTCCACTCTTTATTACTATAATATACTTGAAAGATTCTTCCTAATAAATTCCATCTGATCAACAAATACTTATGCTTTTATATTGAAGACTTTTGAAATCATGACAATATATATATATATATATATATATATATATAGGAAAGTAATTCGTGACTGATTAATGAATATGTAGTGAATCTTTTGGGGTTGCAACCCCGAAAGATTGTTTATAGAGTTGAAGGTAGTCAACCATATGGAAATATCATTTGAAGGGATGGATACTACGGGTAGGTGCCACTAGTGATTTCCTTTCCAAATCATGTCTTCTCTTCCGTTTTTGTTGCGGACGTCGTGGCCCGAATCACACATTTGCAGATTACTCATTCATAGGAGCAAAAGATGGCAATCAATTCAGACACAGAAGTGGGATTTTTTGTCATGTCGTAGATCATTGATAATTTGAAAATGATTTTAATGCCTTAACTTTCATATCCTTCATAAACTTCTATCTTCAACTCTATTTTGAAGCCTCATTATCTTTCTTTCAACCTTTCAGTCAAACTGACTATAACAGTGTTGATCGTTTTCACCTGTGTTGGGGAGATGGGCAGAGAAACTTTCATCTTTTAGAAAATAACGAAGGACTGGTAGTCGCGGGCTCTCGCTCGAAGTTTGAATTTTATTACCCCTCCAATCTCAGGCACTGCGTATATTCCTCGGTATATTCAATATTCCATCTTCAAAAATCAAAATTGAATAATTGAAAAATATTTCGACACCTGACAGTGCGAACACTGACATTGTATTGACAACAAACTATAATACGAAGGGTAGCTAATTGTTCAAGAATGAACTCATCAAAACGACAAGTGAAATATGGCCATTTGCCAGAAGAACTTTCCGAAAACTTTGATTCCTAGTTTATGCCAAGAAATACTCCACATTCCGTCAGCTCCATGTTTTGGTGTGAAAAACATTTTATTAGATTTAAAAATTCTTGCACTCGCATCGCAAGTGTTGTTGATTAGAATTTGGGAACATGATTATTATTGTGGAGAAAAGGAAGTCTTGATGAATGGATTTTTAGCATTATCTTCTCCAAGTCAATGCAGAAAGGATACAAAACTTCTAAGCAAGAAATGAATTGAATGATCATCAAACAGGGGTTGCAAGAGTGAAAGACAGTTTCTTGGGTAATAGGAGGTTATTTCAAATCTTAATGAACCCTTCTGGTGGAAATGCAAACAAAGCGATATAATTTTCAATAATGAAGTTTTCGATGTATTAACAAGAAAGACTCTCGTTTGGTACTAAAGTTATTGACTGAAGCGTTCAAACCTTGACAATACCAAGTTGAGGGCATTTCAAGCATGTACGAAAATCTTTAATACATAAAGTTATTTCAGATAATCACACATTGATAGCAGTATTTTTCGTTTATCGAATTTTGTTCTGATGTGAATTTTAAGGTGTGATAACAAATTAAAATAAATTCAAATTCATTCTAATTATATGTACTTGCATTTTGTTAACCATCGTGATTGTAATAATTATCTTTTCAGTTTTTCACAGTGAATTGGGCAAAATGAATTCAACATTGAAGAAGAATGATCTCAGAAACAAGGTGAAGTATCTAAAAACTGGATCGTTTGAAAAATTCAATTTTTCGATAAAAGTTATTGATCTCAGTTTCTGATGATTATTAGTGAGTAGCAAAATATTTCAATTCAACTTTGAAATAATTCGTCAGATAGGATGTCTTTTCTCCAAGTTCACAACAGCCCTTTATTTGTGAAATTTTGTTTATTTGTTAACATATAAAAATCGCAACATTTTCATAGTTTTCGATAATGAGATGAAAGACATTCATTATGAGAAAGAAAGAAAATGAAAATATTTTCATGTCATTTTCATCAATCATTTCATGCACTGAGATGGTCATAAACATAGAATTGGTAGGTATCCTACCACAAAAACTACAACTGTATGCAGAAAGGGATCAGTATTACTACTTTTGTTCGGGTTTGAAGGCCGTCGTTTTTTGGAATTTCTTCCTGACGTTTCGCTGGCTCGAGTGGCTAGCTTCTTCAGAGGTTCATTCATCTTGGAACTTACTCCGATGACTCTCAGTCACCGATGACTCTCAGTCATCGGAGTGAATTCCAAGATGAATGAACCTCTGAAGAAGCTAGCCACTCGAGCCAGCGAAACGTCAGGAAGAAATTCCAAAAAACGACGGCCTTCAAACCCGAACAAAAGTAGTGATACTGAAAACCTCGGCCGCGAAAGCCTCAACTACCTATTTTGTCAGAAAGGGATCATTAGTTATCGTACTATTAAAAACGGTACATGTCCATTACGCAGACGGTGCTAACTGCCACGCTTGGTTTGCAGACGCTCTCAGACAGGTTAACATGCAATTTTATAATAATTAGCGATTCAAGTACCAGTCTATCTCGAGTAACGGTACGAGAGTCTCGCATACGAAGTGGTTGTATAGTTCTAGTATCTATGAACGCCTTTTGTAATTATCATGCTGTCCTCGAACGTGAATTCTCCTGTTCACAGACTGAAACGATTTGAGTTTAAGTTGATCAAAATAGTGAGACACAGAAAATAATTTGAGATTTCAAACCGAATTGGTACAAGTGATTTCAGCTTGCACTCTAGTATAGCAAAATAGTACAAAGAATAATGCAGTTTCAAAACACAATAGCTTTTTCGAGTGTGTTGTGGTTTCTGTGAACTATCCAGTGGAAATCGCAGGATCAAAAAACTTTTTTACTCACGTTATCATGGTTTTATATTAAGTGTCAGTCAACTCCATCGGTTATAGTATTTGGCAAAATGGCAAATTACGTCATCACTAGAAACGTTTTTCTATATACCCGTAGTTATTCACAAATAGCGACGGCAATTATTTGCTTTATAAAACCAGATTACAAAATTTAAATTTCAATCAAGAAATAAAATGTAAACAATATCATTGATTCTCATCATCTTTGAGTGCAGTCGAATTACCATTGATTTTCAACTGAAAAAGACAAACGATTTGAGGCACGCATTTGGCTTTTTTATTTGTAGATGACCATGTATATCAGAAAAAATCCATGGTGAAAATAATGGTGATTTGCCAAATTGTATACTTTGTTCGTTTGACTTAGGTGAACCGAGATAGACATTGCGCCAAATATTAACGATTTGGCGAATTAAGGATTGCAGTGCCTTATTTTTTTCACATGCACATCCAGTGTTCGGATAAAGAATAAGACACAATGCAGTAATTTACTACGGCGTTCAAATCCTGCACGCAGACAAGCATTAATTTAAGTAAACTGAGTCCGAACATAAACATAAAACATTAATTTCGTGCTGATAGCACGCACTAAACAGAATATCCCGAGTTCATCCCGCACGCATTCAGCTGGAAAGAATATACAATATTCAATGAAATGAACGTCAGGTTTTGCAAAAACTCCAGATGGCATTTCATTGAGAAGTTAGTTGAGTGGAATCGCCTACTTATCCATTCAGTATAAAGAAATAAGCATATTTACGGTTGGCGTAGAAAAACAATATTTCCCCACTGTTGTTAGTGTGGATTTATGCAACTCCAATTATCAAGTAACAAATTGCAATTATAGCAAAGTTGGATGCTGATTGATCAAGAATATTTCATACATCAATCAGCCTCCAGATTTGCTATATTTTTTATTTGTTACTGGATAATTGAGACCGCATAAATCTACACTAAGGGCGGGTTCTTTTCGACCCGATTAACAGTCCTTTGAGCTTTGGTACTGAGGCTGTACCTTCACTCTAGCAAATGACAGGATATTTTAACGGACACTTAATCAGATCGTAAAGTACCCATCCTTAGTGTTCTTCACAAATCATTATAAATAGTTGCCCTAGCAGACGAAGCTACCTCATTTCGAATTTCAAAGCACCATTTATTTGTGAATGAAATTATTCGCGATGTTTCAAAACTAATTAATATACTTATGTCGAATTTTAAACGATTCGCGGAAAAAAGTATGTTTATCTCGTAGGAGAAGCCACATTTCTGGACTCTGTTTCAAAGTCTCGGCTTGCGCCTCAAATTAGCAATCTTCACAGTCGTCCAGGAATGTTCCCTACCTGTGGAACAATATAATTATATTATTTTCTAAAATCGAATTGGCATTGTTTGTAGATAACAGAAACAAATTCATAGATTCATCTATCTTGCATCTAGGTAAACATGTTATTTTCATTAGAAGCCATTAGACTGAATATTCTATATGATTCAAATGTTTGTTTCAAAGAACTTTTTCAGCACCTCAGGAGTTATTCGTCGTCATTCGACGATAATTCTTTGATGCAGTTGTCGAAATATGAAAGATATGGCTTTCATTCAAGATTGTATTATTGTATGTTAGTTGCAATCTTTTCGAGCTTTTATTATTTTTCACGACTAATACATAATGTAAGTATTATATTTAGGGAATAATAGCGAGGTATTAGTAGTAAGGCTTTATTGCCGCTTGTAGTCCTATCACAACATTTCTCGAATGGAGTATTACCATGGAAACGAAATAACCAAATTCCATGGTGTCAGTGTCAAATGCGTAGGTAGGGTTTGTGTATTTGTATTGATATGAATGGAACTGAAAAATCATTTATTTATGATTAATAAATTAGTCGTAAATGAAGTAGACTATACTACTAGCAATAATTACTATAATTCTCTCGCCGCTATCGCGGCTCGATTCGTAAAAATTCCTCGAGAATAATAGCTACCATTTTTGACTCGTGGTATAATCTACTATTGGAACTTTGAAACTTTACGACCCGATTTATTGGTGAGTAATCGATTGATTAAATAAAAAAAAATGAGGTCGTGTGAGTCATGAGAACTCCTTCCAAATTCCGATTCATTTGACCCCTCGTCCCACTTAAAAATATGTGGGGGTTTGCTAAGTATCTCAAGATTAGAGTTGAACGAATTATTTTTGCATAAAAATTTGCCCAACTCGATATTAAAATGGATTTTTTTTTATTTTCGTCAAAACATTTATTTTGCCGAATGTTAAGGGGATGCAAATTTTCGTTGGGACACGTTGTATACAATCGTGAATATGTTCCAAAAATTTCTAGATATGTTATGGTATCGGATCTTACCATGGTAAGGTCGAATATATTCGGAAATGGAACTTGAAAAAGTCATCTATGATAAAGACAAGTAGCTGAAAGTCATCCAAGAAATTCAATGTGTAGGATGAGATATGTTGTGAAAGATCAGTTTTTCACTCGTAATAAATCAAATAGATTTACTGCCATTGTCGATCTTAATATTCAACTGCTTAATTTACGTTAAAATCAGGTTTTTTTCATTTGCATCATAAATTCCATTATTTCTAAGAGCATTCAAATTGAAGAGTTCGATTTGTGTAACGGTCATTTGAAAAAATTATGAATGGTCATCCTTCAAATGATGTACCAGGTATAATGTGCACCAGTGATTGATTGTATAAATCACAACAGCATCTAGGTATTCGTGTAAACACTCTTCAGTTATCACGAATCCGGCTGTTCGAATCAACAGTCACTCCCATCGGCTTATCTCAGGTATCTTTTCCGAGAAGTCACAACAGGCTATAAAATATATGGAAGAATGTGCGCCCCCTATTAATCCTACTGTGGGCCTCTACTTGTTTTTTCTACATGCTGCAATGAAAATATCAAGCAAAGTTCAGATAAAACGCTGCTTTTCATATCAAGGTGGTTGTAATCGAAATTTTCTGATATATGAAAGAGGAAGTATAAATTGGGTTGGTTGAAGAATTTTCATTTTCCTCCATCGTGTGAAGAGTTCCTTTTCTTTATTCTCAAGGGAGGGAGGGCGAATCTAAAATTTTATTCAATAACAATAGTAATAGAAATTAGTCAATAGCTAGATATAAATAAGACTGTTTCTAAATTGCTTCCGATTATATTGAGTTAATATCCAACAATTTTTGTCATAGATAGATACAAGGCAATTTCGAGATTATTGAAGATCCGGCAAATATTTTTCAAAAATAAATCTGCCTTGTCCAGACCATATACATTACTTTCCAGCATTCATATCAATCCTCGAAAAAGGCTGAAGCTTAAAACGAGGAAATAAACCGTCATCGCGCCATCTGCCCAAAGACGAGGCGTCCCGAAGACAAACCGAATGTGTTCTTTCTCGTACAGAAATGCAAAAGCATGCGACATAGTCCTGCGAAGAACCCTGCCCTGGGCTGCAATTCTTGAAATAAATCCGTATACGAACTTTGTGTTGCAGTTCAACACATTCAGTCCATATATCTCCACGTCATTCAATTCGTATGAAAATGAAATCCGTATGACTCAAGGATTGCAGCCCTGGTATCGATCGGATGTAACCCAACGCCCTTCGTAGTATTAGGCATGGAAGTAGTCGATTTCTATTAGATGTCCAACTCAGAAATCTACTGTGCATAGGTAGTTGAGACTGTTGAGTATTTTTACGCTCACTATTATCACCATCATTTCAAATAATGAAAAAACGCTAGTCGACCTTCAGCACAAAGTATATAACAACTATTTTGCGTAATTTCAAATAGGTCGTAAATGGATGTCAGATTTACCCAAAATAATTGTCAGATCATAATAAGAACCAGATATAATTGAGCGTCATATATGCCCCGCCTTTTCACTTTTCTGTGTTGTTGATGTCTCTGAGTAGTTTTTGTTGTAGTGTTATCCAAAAAACGCTGACATTCCGCAAGGTGTACTGGGTAACAGTTGTTTCGCTGATGGGGACTTTGAATATTTGGTGAATGCGCGGGGTAGGGTTTCAGGTCAATCCAGAATCAATCGTGATTTGTGAAATGAGGTTATTCTGTAGTAGTTGGTTAGTGTTGAAGTTGATAAATGAAATAAGTTCACCAATATTTCAGCCTAATCGTGAACAACAAAAAAATAATTTCAATCAAATAGCCCTCGAACACTAATAACTACTCATTTCATTGCAATGTTTCAGGTGTCAGGTTACCAAAGAACGTGCTTTCAGGAATTGCAGCGAAATTATTTCGTAATCATCAGTTTCCTCGAGCATTTTCATTGAAGACTTTGAAAAGTGCATCGTGTATAACTAGCGATGGAAAAGGCAAATCATCATCTCGTTTTCCATGAAATAAGGGACTGTCTTGTTCAAAACTGTAAAAAGTTGAAATTTTCTTTTGAACATAAGAATACCCTGGTGGGGGTATATAAAAATTTTATAACGTTTCATTCATCACTCATAAGAAGAAAAAAGTTTCATCTCTTCTAATCAACTTTTGGTTATGTTTTTCTAGCTGTTATGTTCGAACCCATTTATCCTCCAATGGACAGTCATTGGGTTTTTTGAATGAATTATTCAAGAAACATAAGATGATATTTTCTTGGATATATCTCAACATTGGTGCCAATAATAGTGATAAAAAGAATAAAAGACACGTGAGAATAGCGAACTTTATAAGAACTCCACATTTCCGAACTACCTGGACATCAAGCGAATCTGATTATAAGGGCAGTCGTATTAACTAGTCGCTCTATTCACAATTTTCTTTGTTCGGACTTTCGGACCCAAATATGAGCTCGGAATACAGGGAATCGTCTGACCTAGTTACCTTTGTGAGGGTAACAGACCTTGAAAGCTAATGCTTAGTTTCAGACAACACGTTGTTTATTACCTTCTAATTGCCTTTTATTCTTCTCTCACTCTTGGTAATTATAGGAGTGTTTACCCATTTGGTGGGTAAGAGAAATAAAAATCATAATTTAGGAAATTATCTGTGTTTTTCAACCGATTATGTAACGAATATACAGTTGTTAGATCCAATAAGGCCCGGAAATGTTCACAGAGGAATGACTTTCAGAGGAGAAAGTAAATACTGAGAGACTGGTGAAAATGAAAAGAATGATTTGTATGAGTTATTGAGTTATGTGAATTTGTTGAGAATATATTGTCACTGTTCACTTCTATGACAGATACTCGGACAGATAGGTAATTATAAAACATCATTTTTTTATCTTACATATACGAATCTTGATGTGAATGCATATGTAGCCAGACTGAGCAATGAGAGAAAATGAAAAATATTTCTCGTTATATTTTTTCAGTTTTCCATTGCGGAGGTTTATTGTGTAGGTACCTCGGTAGGGATCAAAGTTACTGTTGATATCATCAGAATCGAGATCAGAAATATGCATACAATATATAGTAGTGAGTCAAATCAAATAATAATATTCTCGATATTATTCCTATTCCACAACAACGAATACATAGGAATACTGAAAAAACTTCCAGACATTATTTTTCAATTCATGATACAAAACACTGTGTCACATGTATAGATTAGTGATATAATAAAAAATAATGAGTTATAAGTATTTTTTCTTTGTTGGAGAATCTCCTCTTATTATTCAAAATGAGTTTTATCTGTCATCCATCCCCCGTACGAATGACATACCCGATAAGCTGAAACTTTTGCGAGTACAGGACTAACGAGGAAATACCTTTTGAAGTGGAATTCCTAGCACGAGCAGAAGAAAATCATTCTCGATAGGACCTTAATCGGCTCATCAAAGCTCGGCCACGACTAGCGTGGATAAACCAATTTTTCTCTCTGGATTTCATGAAAGATTTCAGGTCGAATTTCTGGATTTCAACATTAATTAAATTATAATTATATATCAACCCCCTAGGCTCCACCCACCAAAACACAAAAAGCTTAAATTGCAAACCCCTACTTGTGATACATCATTGAGAAGACTATAAAAAACGCTATCCAGTGATATTAATACTAATTGTACAGGGTGAAGCAATAATTGTGAAACTTTGGCTTGAATGGAATATTCAATGAGGTTTTTGCGAGGGTTTTTGTTGAACTGCAAATTTAATAAAAATGTCAATTAAGTAAAGACCCCTGGTCTGTTCTAATAATGATTTGAATAAATATATATTTCCTCGTACATTCCACTAAAGCACTTCGCCCTTCGACACTTCCCACTTTGACCATTCGAAATTCGATTCGAATTTTCATTTCGATACAAAGAAAAATACCCCGATGTTTCCCAAAAATTGAGCATGACTCAATGATTCGTATCTAGGCATGCATTATAATTTCGTAAAAGTTATCGAATTTCTCTAGCGACTGCGATTTCCAAAAAGGATTTCGGTTATGATTTTGAAATTTTGGTAGTTATTTCCGGATTTCCGATAGGATTTCGAGAATTCCAAAGTGATTTTAGATTTCTGGAGTGATTTCCTAAGTAATTGCGGGATTTCGGCTGGAAATCAAGCGATTGTGGCGACTACGAGACAAATTTGTATAGCTAGATATTGCCACCAGAGTGGTTACCCCCTCGCTAATTGCATTCATTTGAAATATCTCAAAAATAAAAATTTGTAGTTGACTAGCGATAATAAGTTATTCTTCGGAATCGGGTAAATTTACTTTAGGTTTTTACGCATCAAGTCCCATTTGTAACGAAACCAACCTTCAGAATTTGTTTCAGTAAACTTTTTAAATTTTCGAGGTGGTCATGAGGTGGGCAAAAAATGCTCAATATAGAATACGGGCAACATTTTTTCAACCTGAAATTAGAGATTTGAATATTTTTCGTCTTACCTGCATTCAGTCAATATCTTTTGAATTATTGCTAATTTTCAATATTATTATATTCCTAGATCTATTTGTTTTGTGTCTATCATATCCAATGGGTTTTTCAATAAAAGTGATGGTGATACCTGCTTGATAGTAAATAAGTGCCAACTACTGATGGATGTACTTACAGTTCATATTGTTATTTATACTCCTGAGTAGTTGCGTGCGACCCATTGGAAAAACATTTGTTTTCAAACCATAGTAACAAAAACACAGTCAATCAAAACACTTCACATTGGAATAGCACTGACGATATTGATGATGAAGATCACAAAGTGGCAAGTTGCTGGCCAAAACCATAATAAAAAGGATCTGAAACCCTCCAAGAGTGACGTTTGTGTGACAATGTGAGGAAGAGAGCCTGGGATATCGACCCCAGTCACCTTGCTCATTGCCACTATGCGACTAGCAGAACGTGCTGCTCGGTGTATTCTTCGCCCATTGAGGATTGAGGAATGCGTATCGCCGTAAAACGAACTCGCGAAGAGGGGGCAGGCACAAGAAGTGAAAGAGACTCGGATGTTTCCCATTCATCTCTAAAATTGTCTTGTTATACCGTTTCATTTTTTTTCTCTATCGCAACCGTATGGAATGCTCGCTCTGGAATTAGATCGAGAATAATTGAATTCTTCTGAAGATTTTGCCGCATTTTTGGATCAATGATGAATTATAAGCAAATTTTTATAAATCCATTGATTCGTACCAAGGGTGATTTTTTTCATGATTGCAACTTAGTATATATATTTTCTTCATATGTAGATTCAGTTGAAAGGAAAGCCCTATAATGTTCAAAGAACACCGCGAAAATCAAGAGACAGGAGATACGAATTAACATTAACTTTAAATTTCTGAAGTTTGTAAGCCTCAGAAAAAGCATCTCTCGGAAAGGAGTTCTTGAGTTCAACTGTTATATTGAAGAGAGATCCCTGAGCAAGAGAGTTCCGACATGTCTCCAACTCAAACAAAGGGGTGGGAATTTTGTACTCGTCGGATTATCCGTGTAGATACTGCCAAGGGTGGAACGTATGATTAAAATTCAAAGAACCGACCATGAAAATATCCATAGAAGAGAGACAAGTCTCTGACCCTTCTATGATGCTCCAACGAAGTGAGCGAGTCTGTGAGCGAAGAATCAGCAACAAGACGGACAAGAACTATATTTCAAGACAGGTCATATCTGAGCCTTGTAGATAATTAGGAGCTGTCGAGAAGTGAAGTATTTCTTCGCACGAAATGGAAATTTCTGAGAAGCACCTTCAGCGATCGATCTCACATGATTTTTCCATGAGAGATTATAACTGAGATTATTATTAATGGAATTCCGACTCCGTATTTCAGAATATCCGAAGCCGAGTACCGTTCAATTTCATTTAGGTTTTCAAGTAATTTTGCAATATCCTTATAGTGAGGGGTATATTATATTCAGTAATGAGTTTTTCATTCTATTTTGCCATTTCCCAACCGAAAGTCGTCGCCAGAAAACCTTCTGCATTGGAACATTTCCAGATTCATGAAATATTCGACATACTTATCAATTTATTTGCTCAGTATCATAAATTAGATTTATCATCCTCAAAATGAGCTACAACCCAACCCTTACCGAAACGGTGAATAGGTCTATGGCCGCTGTTTTGTGAACAGTCAGAATTGTAAAATCATTAAGGCATACTAATTTTAAAGGCTGGTAAAGATATTTCATCAGCAACATATGCAAGATATTGAAATTACCTGGGTATGAAATGCTCTGAGAGCATACAACAGCTTCCTCCATGAACTCGAAGCATATGTTGAAGTAGCATCATATACCTCAGTTCACCTAGGAAACGCGAAATCAAAATAAAAGCATGGATAACAGCTGGTATTGAAACTTCCATCAGAAAGAGAGATTCGCTTCCATGAAACAGGTCTCCGTAATAATCGTATCAACAGGTGTTGTGAATACTATCTTCTCTGGTGTGACTTGGTTGGCTATGGCTCTATCCAAGTGGACGATAAGGGTTGAACAATTATCAGCTTGATTCGTTAGGATTATTCGGACAACACAATCTTCTTCTGTTTGCATTTTATTCTTGCAGTAGTAAACATCTTCGATTTCAGCGCATGGCTCATCTTGGTACTGGTATAACTCATTCTTCTCACTCAGGATAAGGTAAGGTTTTTGAGGTGAAATAAGTTCATTATGAAGTGGGATAGGATACATGAAATATGTTCTGAATAACATAGGATTCAATATTGGGAAATTAATCAGAAACACAATTAATTTATCTGAGAAAACTAACTGAATTCCTGAAAAGTTATAATAACTATGTTGATTTTTGAAATTCATCATTCGATTTGGACTCTATGAAGTATTCATTTCCTCAATAAGTGTATTTAAATTGTTCAATGAAAGCAAAGTTGGATGAACTTTATTGAGATTAGCAAATGTTAGTGCATTAATAATCAGGTTCAATTGATTTTGGAGATTTATTAAAGAATCAATTATTGAATTTGAAATATTTATTTCATTAATTTCCTCTTGGAATGAATTGATTAAATTCATTGTTGTGAGTATATTTATTTGTTTTGATTTGAAACATTGTTCGATTATTTTGATCCATGAATTCTTTTGCCATATGTATTTCACTATTTATTGCATCTTGTAGCAAATTATTATTTTCATTCAAATAGTTTGAAATTATATTAATCCTTTCCCCATCATCATTATCGAGGGTACCAAATCACCATTTTGATATCTTTCCACCAAGATTTATCAATCCGCGTTCAGATGAAACATGTGGATTGATAGCTTGCAATTGATGATCAATTTGAGTATATGATGTATTTGCTTGTTGAATGTGCAAGTTCGATTGAGCACTCGTATTTTGATTTTCTATAGTGAAACTCAGTTGAATATCCAAACGCTGTGTCATACTAACTTGAAAGTTCTGTAACATTTATGTAGCTAACAAAGGTATGTTTACTTACAATTATTCTTGTTGCATCTAGATTTATAGGCAAGATGGGATTATGTAATTTTTGTATAATTTCTTCACTAGGGAAGGAAAATAGGATGAATGAGATTACAACCAATCGAATCATCCCGTAAGAATTGAATTCCAAATAATACTTTTTAAGTTTTTTCAAATTATGTTTTGAATACCTACCTACTTTGAATTTTTAGTTTTGATTTTATTTGTTGTTTGAGTAATAGGATTTATTTTGAAAAACTTTGAAACAATCATTGGTTTCACTCGTTTGGTATTTATTTTCTCCATTTTGATATTCTTTCATGCTTTCAATGTTGAATTGATACTTTCATAAGTTTTTCGAAGATTTTCTTCATGATCTTGAACATATTTCGATATGACATCTTTTCTGTAATGTCAAAAGGACCTTTCGTGTTGAAAAGTTCTGTGACAATTTTAAAGGGAGTATGTTTAGTTGAATGTATTGAATTGCTATATTGTGATAATGAATATCTGACAAGATTATTCAATGATTCCGCTGGATTTTGTCTGATTTGAGTTCTTACATGTTCTAGAAGTGTTGAATGAAATCGATATAACTATTCGAATTTGGGATCCTTGGAGTTGTAAAGTGTACATTTATTTTATGTATTTTACAAGAAAATTTTTATTTTTAAATTCTGATCCTCCATCACAGATAATGGTTTTGGGTACACCGTAGTGTGATATGAAAGTCAAAAATCCATCCAATATATTCATTGCATTTTGTTCCAAAATCGGATAAGCTTGAGCAAATTTGGAGAATGTGTCTATTAGGATAAAAAATTTTTCTTTGGATATTGACAATACGTCAATATGAATTCTTTCGAATGGTTTAGTGCCTATTAGAATAGGTTGGAATTCAAATTTATTTGGTTGTCTTTCATACTTCGATTTTTGGCAAATATTACAATTATTAATATAATTTGCAAATATCTTTCTCCATATTTTGCCAATAATATTTTTTCAATTGAATTCACCGTTGTTTCTATTTCCCTATGTCCAGTTTTGTAGACATGATGATAGTTCATTTTTCTAATGTGACAAGTCGATGGTCACCTAGGATTCCTCTGGTAGCAGAACTCCGTTGGTCCCAACGCTGAAGCTGGAATCTTCGCGTTCTCTACAGCAGTTGCAAATCTTCCTGTTTTCTTGTCTTTCCAACGGTTGTGTTGAAAATCCTTTTGTTTCCTGTCTTCCCAACGGTTGTGTTGGAAATCCTACCGACTGCGCCAGTTACGTTAGGCCCCAAGCAGTTGTGTGGTCCGTTGAATCGTCGTTTTCCAATGTTTCATTCAGTTAATGTTTAATTCACCAGTTTGTTATTTGCTGATGATTTAACACAATAATAGTTTCTCTAATCAGCACCTGCCAATATCTTCGACTGAGCTCATTCTCACATCGTTGTGTCATCCATTACCAAATTATGCTTACTTACTCATCTATTTTTTATTATCTCTCAAAAGTAAATGATACATATACTACTGTTAGATGATTGGTTTGTATATTTGATATACCCTGTGGAGATTTGGTGGAATAAAATGTACAGCTTATCCAATTCATCTTGGCACAAACTCAACTTCTTTTCCAGTTACACTCTGGTAGTGCAGACCATGACGGAAGAAAAAACACCTACTAGGAATAAATTCCAACACAGTGAACACATATAACAGGTTTTTTTATCTTACTATACTTCGGAGAGCTTGCTGGGCATATAAGTCATTAGTTCTGTGCCAAGATGGATTGGACAAGCTGTATATTGTGTCAATGATAGAAAAGGTGATGCGGTTGAGACTGACGTTCCAAACATAAAAAATGCGAATTCTTGGAATATCAAATCGTTATTGTGAATGGTCCCTCCTACTGCTTAAACAGTTTTAATTACCGCTAAATCATTCATACAAAACAGGCTAACTTGGACAAATTATCACAACACTAACTCGGTACACAGACAAAAAAGATTTAGGTCCTCCGTTTCTCGCTCAAAAACTTCTAGCATTTTCAATAACTACGACCTCATACTAGTTTCCAGGAATGAAATGCCACCGGTTTATCACTTTTTTTTGGGTCGCCGACGTCACGTGATATTTCAGTAAGTGATCTTTATTGCTTATTTCTAGCAAACTTCATGGTAAAGAGCTGAGATTTAGTAGATATGATTGATATGTCAAACGCATCATTCAAATGTGAACAAGTTAACCTCTATATGAGATATTTACTAAGAATGACAAATAAGCATTGGTTGGGAGCTTCATGTATTTTATTTCGTCTGCTTGGAACACAGTATTGAAATAAAACTTTCAAGTAATGGAATTGGCCTATACTTGAAAAAAACATTAAAAGAAAATTTTTTGTATGATTTTCATTAGACAGTTACCAAAACTGCTACACGTATTGCACTATACAATAGTTCCTTCAGTCTTGATATGGTTGTACCATCTTTCGAGAGAAAAAATTCAACATAAAATTTACTATTAGTACCGTCATCAGAAAAATCAGACTAGCCATGGTGGCGATGATAATTTAAATTCGGTAAAAGTACACTCTTTCTATTCCCAACAATTTCAAACCGTTCATTGAGTATTTGCATCTGTTAGGTAATGGATCATTCAGAATACAAGTGTACTCTAAATCATTAGCGGCCGCTTCGGGAAGTTTTTTTTTTTGTAAAATGATGGGTTCTGTAACATTCAACCTGATACATTGATATTTTTAGGATATTTATCGTTCAGCAGTTTGTGGATTGATACTGAATCTAGTTATATCCATTAATCAACAAGCAATTGTTTTACATACTTTTTGTCATGACTTGCTGTCTCGTCGATAATTGAAATGGGAGATAACGAACAAATTTGTGCTACACCACCAGAAGCTACCGCACAAGCACGGTAGAAGTAGAAAAAGTACAGTACGCTTCCTGCTGCTGGAATGAAGAACAAACCCACTTTGAAAAGAGATTCAAGCACTTTTCATTGGTTTTACAGTCAGCACCTACACCAGGTGGAATTCGTTTTCTTAATGCTATTGAGGTTGGTTAAAAATAGCCTACTGCATTTCTTTTTCCACATATAATCGATGACAAGATCTTCATTTTGTGTTTGAAAAGGTTAGTTTCGTTCATTTCATTGATGATTGCGGTGGTTTGCCAATAATCACAATGATAGGTGATTTTGTTTAATTGTATCAATAATTTTTATCTTTCCGTTGCATAATTGTCTTGTTCTACAATTATTTTTTCCTGAACTCTCGTATAATGTGAGTGCAATATCCAATTTGCTAATGCATTAGTAGTGTCGTGTAATAGATTGTAATTATTTTCAAGGATAAAAAACATTAAATACAATTAAAGAGCCAACATGGGCATGTGATAAAAAAACAGAGAATACGGTTCTCGATAAAATTGACATAGTGAAAGGAAAACATCTATGGAAAACTTTGATGACACGAATATATTCTTTTCTATGGCCTGAATGGAGAAGTGTGCAGAAAATATCAACAATATTTATTTTCATTGCCGCTTGCCTATACTGTTTCATTGATATTATTTGTGTGAATGTGATATTATTCGATATGTCATAAAATAATCGAATGTGTTTTCTCACCGTGATAACGAGACAGCACAGCAAAGTGAATTAAAGGTTCCATAGGTGGTTCTTTTGGGTGAGCTGCCGTCATTGACCGAGGATAATAGTCTTCTTTTGTGAAACTAACAAAATTTGTATCACTGCTATGGGGTCATGTTATTAGTAGTGATAGAAGGGAGTAGTATCACATGTTATGTATTGATTGATTTGCTGTACAGTGGCTTCCCTCGGGAGATTATTTCAATAAATTATCTTATGAATTTCTGGTAGTCCAGTGAATGTAAAGTTTTATTGACGAGTTAATTCATTCATTATTGGGCCCAAAAAGGGGGAAAAAAAAGGAACACAAAAAAACCACAAAAAACCCCCCAACAAGTTTAAAAAAAAAAAAAAAATTGTTCCGTTTCAATATGGAGAATCATACGAATTTATTATCATCAGAAAATATCCCCTTGGAGTATTTTCAGCAGAATTTGAAATCTTCTCCGCACCCAAAGTTTGGCGTATCCCAGGCATATGTGTATTATAGAAATTGAACC
This sequence comes from Zygogramma bicolorata, assembly GCA_032362365.1. Taxonomy (NCBI): domain Eukaryota; kingdom Metazoa; phylum Arthropoda; class Insecta; order Coleoptera; family Chrysomelidae; genus Zygogramma; species Zygogramma bicolorata. The sequence goes on from JAVJAQ010002478.1 coordinate 277,401, forward strand.
ATCAAAATTTCAAAAATGCTCACTGTGAGTGTTTTCTGAAAAATGAAACGTATAATGCATATAAGATCCATGATTATTTAATGATATTAGTCTCTCTCAAACTCATGGTCAAGTCTTATAGGGAAACATATTAGAATTTAATGAGAATAAAACGTTTGTTGTACCCTCGGAAGTTTTCTTGATATATCACAGTCTTAGCGAAGCCTTAATTGTAGTTTCTGAAACGAATTGATCACCTACCCAAACAAAGTATGTAATATTATGAGAGGCAGTGTGATTTCTCTCTACAATTATTCACATAGGTACCTACTACATTACACTTTTCATTGCCTGCTAAGTCGTCAGGAATATCTGACCCACCTTCCATAATTAGTAACTGGATGACCAAGCTTTGCTCGGTATATTTTGTTTTCGGTAAATCGTGTCTTCTGGATAATATTTTTTGATCTCACCGCAATAATTAAAATTTATAAACTGGTTATATCGGTCGGTGTTGCTGAGCGTTTCAATTTGGCTATTTCAGTGCTGGTCGAACCGCGGTTGGGGCAAATTTCATCTGACCGGCTTGGTGAAAATTGGTATGACGCCCCAGAGCGCTTCAGCACCCAAAATTATTAGCCGACCCTTGCCCGCACAATAGTCCGCTTTCTGGAAGCACTCGTAGGGAATGTACTGCAAGGGACAATATAAAGTGAAATAAAAACACAATTGCGACGTTTTGCCTGACAACACGGATAAAACGACCTTTTTTAGAAATTAAACCTGGTAATATCGATTTATTGCCCCCGAAAACCAATATATCAACCGACCCGGTAACACTATGTATTTTTCTGGGTTCCCCTACAGTTGAAATGGCAATTGCGCTACCGTAGAGGAAACCTAGCTAGATCGATTCACCTATCTCCCCCTAAACCCCTGCATACTAATATTTTATGTAAATCGTTAAGGCCGTTTTTGGGATTCAGATTATTTACGTTATCTCATTAATTCGTTAATTATACAGACAACAATACTTCTCCTCGATCCCCAGTGATGATAGCTAGTAAGACAACTCAGACCTAGACGCAAGGTCACTCAGTCTTGAAAATGGCTCCGAAATGGGAGCCGAAACGTAGACAAGAAAATCATTCCAGACGCGGATCAACCGGAAGTTCCAGCCAGCATATGTATATATATATATATATATATATATATATATATACATATGTATATATATGTATATATATATATATATATATATATATATATATATATATATATATATATATATGTATATATATATATATATATATATATATATATATATATATATATATATATATATATATATATATATATATATATATATATATATATATATATATATATATATATATGGGGTTTTACGTGATAACATATGAGGAATCACAAAACCGACTATTACAAGATTGGCTCGCAGAGGTGGTGTGAAATGTATTTCGGGTCTGATATACGAGGAAACTCGCGGAGTACTCAAAGTATTCCTCGAGAATGTTATCAGAGATGCCGTAACCCATACCGAGCACGCCAAGAGAAAAACCGTAACTGCAATGGATGTGGTTTATGCTCTCAAACGACAAGGACCTACCTTGTACGGTTTCGGAAGTTAAACTATTTGGACTGAGGCAACGAAAAATAACAGTTCTTTTCAGAACCACAACATAAAAAGATTTTAAATCGTATCATCTGATGATGTGCAGTCACATATACGCACTGGTTTCATAAACCATAGAAAATAAGAGATTTCAATCAACTATATCATCAATTACAACTATCCGCTTTCAACATATATGCGTTCGAATAGATAAAAAAAAGGTTCATTTTTTTTATCGTAATCGAGCTATGCCGTTTTGAATAGTGAACGGATTCTGTAATCGTTTCCAATTAGGAATAATAACGATATTTTGGGAAAATTGTGACCGATCGAAAATACCAAATGTCTTAAGTATACTTATATCCATTATCAGCAATGCATTTTACCGTACGTTATAACAAATAAATCCGTAAGGTTTCATATGGAAATTAACAATAAAATAATTTCATCGGTCGTTCTAAATATCACAAATACAATCATACTAACGACGACAATCGTTCATATCAGAAAATTAGTTGATGAGAATGATTTGAACTGGCATTCCTTACAATCGCTTATACTACCTATTGACGGTAATGCATTTCCTTTCAACTTATCCATCAGGCTAACGGACGATACGTTTCGAAGATATTTTTTCAAGAATTCATGGAGTAAATATCGTTGTGACCCTAAAAAGGGCAGTTATATTTTTGTTGTCGTTTCAGAAAGTTTACATTTGAGCTTCCTATTCGTTTTTTTGGTCGAAAAAACTGCCTGGATATTAGGTAGGACTCCTGCCTGAGCAATGGTTACTCCTGACAAAATTTTGTTGAATTCTTCGTCGTTGCGTATGGCCAATTGCAAATGGCGAGGAATAATCCTAGGCTTCTTGTTGTCACGAGCAGCGTTACCGGCCAAATCCAAAATTTATCTTCCAAGTTTAGAATTTTTTTAGCTTCAATTGTACAACCAGAAAAAGGTCATCAAGGATCTGATAAAATTTTTATCAAATAATGCACACGTTATATTTCCGTTGGAATCTGTGACGATATTGCATAAAAAAACAATCCATTCGACCATACCGAGAGTTGTCGCATTATCAGTGGGACCCAAATCAATAATATTGGTTGGTTATTGGTATTTGTTGTTATATAATATGCAATAATATGCAATTATCTGATCTAATATATTTGAACGAGCAATATATATATAAATATTAAAAACTGGCAAAAGTTTTTCAAACAACAGTTGCTAGCACCAAGTAGGAGCAGTAACATTCTTGAAAAATGCCACCTGAGATGTTGGCGAAACGTCGAAAGGCAATACCGACAAACCAACGGATAAACTCCCAGAAAACCAATTTCGCATATATATATATATATATATATATATATATATATATATATATATATAGATATATAACTTACTGAAAAAAAATCTTTGAGAACGTGCTTTCGAAAAGAATACAGAAAGATAGTTTCATCTGAGAGATCTGGAGCTGGGATATATATATATATATATATATATATATATATATATATATATATATATATATATATATATATATATATATGTATATGCAATACCGACAAACCAACGGATAAACTCCCAGAAAACCAATTTCGCATGTATATATATATATAGATATATATATACATCCAGCTATCTTCCTGGCGTCTTTTCACAACTCAATCTCTGAGCGTCCGTCATGTAGTTCTCAAGAATCCTGTAGTTGTACAGATGAATATTTTCAAGATTCATACACGACGTGTCATGGAAACTGTTTGGACTTTGTTTTTCGACTATAAATAATTGGAATTTTCATTTGTCCATTCCTTAGCGTCCTTTCATGGAGCCCCTTCTCAGCGTCCTTTCATGGAGCCCCTTCTCAGCGTCCAATATATTCGAGAATTTCCGCTAGCTGGCGTCCGCTTTATATATTTTACTTTCGTCCTTCCGATTCGTAAGCGCCCGGCGATGATGCCAGATCAAACCATAACGGCAATAGGTAACTTTAAGATGCTACTCGTGGGTTGACTTTCTGAGCTCTGATATTTTGCTTCGATACTTTTTTAATTTCACTATGTACTTGTTATTTTTATCTATACACTCATATGTGATTTGTTAAATATATACAATTTATGCAAAAATGACTTTTTCCACAGCTTATAATCATCAGTATTAATTGCCACATTACCTGTGGTCATGTTGTTCGGTATTTAGCTTTGTATTAAGCTTACTCAATACCAGTCCCTACAAGAAATTATATATTTTTCTTCAAACATTACTAAATCATGACATGACCACATATCTGGAAAATGGCCCTAAGAATCACATTCCAACCCATAAAAAATAAATAAATCTATTAAGAAAAATTTATTTGTGGAGATACTCTGTTATAAAAGAGTATACGGCAAAGTGTTCACTTGTGTTTGTAATGAGCAGCCAAAATGTATGTTGAGAGGGGGGCCAAACATATACAGTGTCATCCGCAAAGTATTCACCATATGGGAAACTTATTTATTGAGTATTTTGAAAAATCTCGGAAAATGTTGTTTGGAAAAGTTGTTCAGCATCAAAAAATACATCCAGATTCGAAGGCATGGCCATTTAAGTGAAGTTTTACTTTTTTACCCATTTTTTTCATAACTATTTTGGACAAGAAAATCTCCAGAAAATCAAAGAGTTTTTTCCAAAATACCTATTTTATTTTGACGTTTCGTGACTTGATATTATCGAATATTAAGTTATTGTTAGAATACTGTATAATTTTCATTAACATTCGGTGTCAACAAAAAATGAAAATAACCTTGCACCAAAAACTTAGAAAATTATTTGACTCTTCAAAAAAATTGACCGTGGTTAACACCTCACTTGTGTGATTTGTAATATTACAGCCTTCTAAAATAAACCGTGGTATACAGGATGCTGTCTATTTATCGTTTTAACAAATTTTTGTTTTCGTAGTCCCCATTTGAGAAAAGTGGGTAAAAATTTGAACTCCACTCAGATGGCCATGCCTTCAAACCTGGATGTATTTTTTGATGCTGAACAACTTTTCCAAATAACATTTCTCGAGATTTTTCAGAATAAGAGTACTTTATCATTGTCTCAAAATCAAATATTTGAAGGCTCCTCGTATATAACGTCTGTTTTACCGTATTTTGTTGGTGCATATTCGGTTTCAGGGATGCACAAACTTTTATCAGGAATAACTTTTTGTCGAAATACCCTTAATAAATGAGTTTCCCATATGGTGCATACTTTGGGGATGACACTGCATAGGGCTAGAATTGGTAGTCTTTTTTAATTAAAAAAGGTTACTACAGTTGCCACTGTACGGATGGATATAATAATGACTGCAAAAAAATTTTCATGATTCCACGCCAATTTTTTTATAAGAGAATACGAAGTTCTGAGACACTGAATGATATTAAATATTTTTTGTGGCCCAACACACCCGAAAACAGACGTAGCAACTTATCGCACCAAAAAAAAATCATGCAACTCGAAAAACCTGCATGAATACATGCAATTTTCTGGAGTTTTAGGTGTGAGTTTTACAACAACAGCAACAAAAGCATAACCAAACCTTCCACTAAGTGGAGTGTTAGGCGTTAGCACTCGAATCATTCAGAAAGAAGTAAATGAAATGATAATTCTTCAAATGAGACATTTCTCGTTCAGAAAATATCGAATTTCAAAATTTCAACACTACCTTTGACGAAAAATGCAAGAACCGATTTTATTTCACCTAAATACTGACCGTTTTATTCCAATAAATTTATTCGAGAGGTTTCTTTGTTTTTTAATGCTGTGCATATCCTTCGCATATTTTTTTTTTAATTTTCAGAGTGATGTAAATTTGCTACTGTTATCGCAGACTTCCATTGTCTGAGTTGTTAGTATCAGCACGACGCGACGTTTCAATCGATTCAGAATTTCCGATCGTTATTGAGTATACTGACTGACCACCTGAGTTAATAAGACAACATTCATAGGGCTTGAGATTATTGGCAGAACTCCCTTTTTTTCTGATGGGACCCTACCTAGCTTGGTATTATTTAATAACAGGTAATTTTCATCGTGTGTCCTGTATCTGGATTCACTACAAATTGCCATCGACTCATTTATAACAAATGTCATAGAGAATGATCCTGCATGTGATGCACAAGAAATATTTTTTCACAAAATGGAGCTCTCCCCCATTACTTGCTGAATGTACGCAATTACAAATATCATATAGAATGACAAATATCATAGAGAATGACCCTGCATGTGATGCACAAGAAATATTTTTCCACAAAACGGAGCTTCCCCCATTACTTGCTGAATGTACGCAATTACTCGAATGGTACGTTTCCAGGTCCGTGGGTAAACGAAGGGGTGCAACTGAGTGGCCCTCTTGGTCGCCCGACTTGAGTCTTTTAGTTTTTTTTGAGCATATAAAACCAAAGTTCACAGCACTCCGAAAGATCCAAAGATAAGCGTTCAACAGTGTGCACATTCACTTAACTAATACGGTATGTTTTTGAGTTGAATCGAATAAAATTTTTAATTTTTTGTCAAAATTTGTCCTGACGTGTATTCGGATTTTATCGAAATTAATTTTCCAACCTCTAATGCCTTGCGATATATTTTCGATGAGCCACCCTGTATATGATATTACATCGCGTATCCGGAATGAAAAACAAATGGTTTTCAAACCAATTTTTTTTTTACCACCATGTATCAAAAATACCGATTATGAATTATTTCGATTCATTCAATTCATGGGGGCTAGTTGATGAATGATCTATTACACAATCCATAGAGGTTGTAAATAACTAATTGAAATTAATTTTTTGTTCTCCCTGTTGTGAGGTTCAAACCAAATAGTTGTAAATGATATTGGACACACACGACATCCTATCACCACTCTGGCATGATATCCTTAAAGGAAAAGCCATCTGTATCACTACTTTTGTTCGGGTTTGGAGGTCGTCGTTTTTTGAAATTTCTTCCTGACGTTTTGCTGGCGCGAGTGGCTAGCCTTCGAAGAAGCTAGGAATGGTGTGGTTTCCCGCGAAAAGCTTAGTTCGCCTTGAAAAACCCCCCACTGTAGGTCTGTGCGTTGATGAACTAGAGCAGAAACAGCGAAAGAATACAAAATAGTCATGAGTGTGTGTCAAAACCTCAAATACTGCACTTTTTAAAACACGCTGCCTTCTGAAATCAGACCCTATTCAGCGTTGCCTCTTCTTCAGAAATTGAAAGACGCTTGGAAATCGACGGTCCGAAAGTGATATATACCTTTCAATGAATATTCGGAAATGCTCCTTGCGTCGCTGGCGGCAAACCTGATGAACTAATAATATACAAAAGTATTCGAAAAATTTGCACAACTATCAAGAAGGCGTCCAACGAATTTTCAAATATGTGAACTACTCTGGTGCTCTGAGTTCAGATTCTACACAGTTTCTTCAGAGCGTCCATATATGGATATATATATATATATATATATATATATATATATATATATATATATATATATATATATATATATATATATATATATATATATATATATGCGACCAAGGAAAATTTACTGAAAAAAAATCTTTGAGAACGTGCTTTCGAAAAGAATACAGAAAGATAGTTTAATCTGAGAGATCTACATATATATATATATATATATATATATATATATATATATGCGAAATATCGTGAATATGTCACGTACCCCAGCTCCAGATCTCTCAGATGAATCTATCTTTCTGTATTCTTTTCGAAAGCACGTTCTTAAAGATTTTTTTTCAGTAAATTTTCCTTGGTCGCATCTGCCTCAACCTCGGTCACGCCTTAGAATTTGATATGTAGCAGTTTTTTTGTTTCTTACTATAATCTTTGCTTTTCACTTTCCATAGACTTGTATTATCCTTATAAATTCGAATAAACTCTCGTAAAAAATCCCGAGGTACGCAATGCAAATCAGCCATACCGTCCTGAATGTCGTTTCTTTATCTCAAAATCGAATGACTTGCATACACACGCTCAGACTTGTAATTGAAAAGACTGAACGCAATCGGCTCTGACCGACTTACTTCATTCCTCGTGCCCAACTTTCAACTCCATTCAAGTTGCAGCCGTGTGTGTAGAAGGCTTTAGAGTCGGCTCTGCTTCACTCCCACTATGAACTAGCAGCTCAAAAACATTCCGTTTTTCTCTTCGGCCAGCCCACTCACCTATTCCACCAATTCCATAGAATGCAATACCACGGAGTTTTCTGAATGATAGCGGGTATTTCGAGAAAATATTTCATACATACGCCTCTCACAAGTTTTCGAAAAAACAAATTTATATTGGTACGAATGGATGTCAAGAATTATATCTTGAAATAATACTTATAAGGATATTTTGTTTTGCGATACATCAGTTATTGGAGAATATGAGTAATAATACATTGTGAAAAGGCACATCCATGTGATATCGCAATTTGCTTCCATTATTTTCTCCGAAAGAGGTGTTTTATCAAATAAGCCGTTTCACCTAGTTAGAAGTGAGCTTGTTGAAAATTGGGTGACCACCTACACCTCTAGCCGATACAAAAGCTCTGGAAATAGCCAAAACGTGAAGCGCCAGCCAGTTATGCAGACAGGAAAAGGTCGCTTCTATTTCGCGCGCTCTAATTTTAGGAGCAATGTCGAGTTTCCAATGACTGTGAACAGGAGCGGATATCTCGAAAAATACAGCGAATTTGGTTCCCAGTATTAGCTGAGACAAAGTTGGTAATACTTTTCATCCGAAAACTTAGAACGCATCGTTATTGAGCTATTGAAAAACAAATGAGACGAGCCAAAAAAAGACAATAGAATATGATATTTTGTAATAAATGTTGGAATGTTCACATATATCTACATTTCAATTATTGACATGAATTCCGAATTACAGAAGCAGAAGTATAGAAGCAGCCATGCATTGGTTTGAAGACTTTCCAATCAATATTCGAAAATCTCTCAGCAGGTACATTTCCTCAAATCTTCTTTTTTTGTTGATTTTTTAATGAAATTCCTTGTTCATAACAGGATGGAATCTAGGTATTATTTCACATTTTGAGGTCGAAGTATACCTCCTGAGAACCCAATATGTTGTATGAGGAGGATGAGAATTCCTCTTCAAATGGAATGAGAGACCTCACAAACATTTGGGCGCACTCGAAAGAGTCCCATCAGACATATTGTAATGTTAATCAGACGTTTTATACTCTGAAATAATCACCCGACTGCGCACCATGGATGATGTGCATGTATAGACATATAGTGTAAATAAATATAGTGAAATGTTTTCTTTTTTATTAGTTCAAAGAATAAATCCAAAAGATATGCCCAAATTATCATACGACTTCTATGAGCTTTTGCTATATTTTTTTTCAGTTCCACCCTAAACCTCAAACTATCATCAAATAACGCGGGCGGTATTGCCTTCTGTTGAGTCGAATCATAACTTTCGTGGAATCGTGGATTCGTCGATATCTAGCATACATTGGAGGACAGGGGGGACCAATACAAATATTTGAATATCGATATAATCATTGTATTCCATTAAAAAAATCTTTATAGGCTCATTAGAAAGGACCGTTAAGGGGCGGATATACCAGAGGATGTATGTGACGAAACAATACATTTGTGCTTTTTCTAGGAGATAAACGGTAAAATATGTAAAATGTATGATTTTTTGGGGGTTATTATCAGAAGATGATACTACAGAAAGCAAATGTTTTTTTTTCAAAATATATTATACTTTGATGAAACGGTACCAACAATATGCCACCCCTACTCGCGTGAAATTATTCAAAGTTTTATATTGTCATTGCAAAACTTGATTCCCATTTCGTAGATCAACATGTTAACAGATGAACTATTCGAAAAGAAATCCATTGAAACTTAGTGTCAGTCAGCAATTTGTAAGCCCATTATTGTACACTTCGCTAAATTGTCAACTGTTTAGATGTTACCTGAGCCGGAATAATTCTAGCACCGCCTTAATACTGCCCGGAGAAAAATTTCAGCCTCTCGTATGGTAGAAAGTAGGGATCATTTTATTTCGTGTAGGCATTCGATTGAATTGCAATAGACATCTATTTATGATAATTTCGTTTACAATTGTGGTAGGTAGTGGTAGTGGAAATTTGGAAGGAATGTTTGTATTTAATTCAATTGTTTCATTAGAGATACTGATATAACTGGTGAATTTTCTTTTGATAAACTCAGTTGAGATCTTTGCATCACTTAGAGTAGGTATGAAACCACTGAGACGACGCCAAAAAGGTTTGGATGAAATTGAAATGAAAATATTATATTTGTTGTAATATAGTCCTTATGCTATTTTGGTGTTCCTGCACTCTAGCTGACATTCTCCTATTCGTCTGGCCCAATGTATTGCTTATCACAGTCCCCGCATGTGATGCTATATACTCCTTGGTTTTCGAGAGGAATTCTGTCCTCTGGTCTCGGCAAGCAAGACGAAATGGTCTTCTGAGGTTTGAAGACGGTTCGTATATTTTGTTTCCGCATTAGTCTTCCGATTTTGTCGGTGACTCCTTTGATGCATAAGGACAAAACAAACATCTTGCGCCCTCTTTCAACACCACCACCAGACGGGTCACAAAATGAATTTCGAGGCAGCAAGGCAAATAGCGCAGGTGAACCATTTCAAAACACGCCAAATTTGGGAAGCGACCGAGATAGAAAAACATGGAGAAATAAACCAAAGAGACGACCATCAAAATATACCAAATGTTTGGAGGGCCCTCATCAACAAAAAGAAATACAGTTCAGGAAATGGTCCTTCGGTGGATGCAGGTCAACACGAACCAGACCGAACGTTATTACCTGAACAGTCATCAGCCAAAGGCCCGACAACCATAATCGACCCGACGGCTAATGGAACGGATCATATCGGCTACAACTTACTACCGAGAAACTATTTAAAAACTGGCAAAAGTTTTTCAAACAACAGTTGCTAGCACCAAGTAGGAGCAGTAACATTCTTGAAAATGCCAACTGAGATGTTGGCGAAACGTCGAAAGGCAATACCGACAAACCAACGGATAAACTCCCAGAAAACCAATTTCGCATATATATATATATATATATATATATATATATATATATATTGAACTAATAAAAAAGAAAACATTTCACTATATTTATTTACACTATATGTCTATACATGCACATCATCCATGGTGCGCAGTCGGGTGATTATTTAAGAGTATAAAACGTCTGATTAACATTACAATATGTCTGATGGGACTCTTTCGAGTGCGCCCAAATGTTTGTGAGGTCTCTCATTCCATTTGAAGAGGAATTCTCATCCTCCTCATACAACATATTGGGTTCTCAGGAGGTATACTTCGACCTCAAAATGTGAAATAATACCTAGATTCCATCCTGTTATGAACAAGGAATTTCATTAAAAAATCAACAAAAAAAGAAGATTTGAGGAAATGTACCTGCTGAGAGATTTTCGAATATTGATTGGAAAGTCTTCGAACCAATGCATGGCTGCTTCTATACTTCTGCTTCTGTAATCCGGAATTCATGTCAATAATTGAAATGTAGATATATGTGAACATTCCAACATTTATTACAAAATATCATATTCTATTGTCTTTTTTTGGCTCGTCTCATTTGTTTTTCAATAGCTCAATAACGATACGTTCTAAGTTTTCGGATGAAAAGTATTACCAACTTTGTCTCAGCTAATACTGGGAACCAAATTCGCTGTATTTTTCGAGATATCCGCTCCTGTTCACAGTCATTGGAAACTCGACATTGCTCCTAAAATTAGAGCGCGCGAAATAGAAGCGACCTTTTCCTGTCTGCATAACTGGCTGGCGCTTCACGTTTTGGCTATTTCCAGAGCTTTTGTATCGGCTAGAGGTGTAGGTGGTCACCCAATTTTCAACAAGCTCACTTCTAACTAGGTGAAACGGCTTATTTGATAAAACACCTCTTTCGGAGAAAATAATGGAAGCAAATTACGATATCACATGGATGTGCCTTTTCACAATGTATTATTACTCATATTCTCCAATAACTGATGTATCGCAAAACAAAATATCCTTATAAGTATTATTTCAAGATATAATTCTTGACATCCATTCGTACCAATATAAATTTGTTTTTTCGAAAACTTGTGAGAGGCGTATGTATGAAATATTTTCTCGAAATACCCGCTATCATTCAGAAAACTCCGTGGTATTGCATTCTATGGAATTGGTGGAATAGGTGAGTGGGCTGGCCGAAGAGAAAAACTGAATGTTTTTGAGCTGCTAGTTCATAGTGGGAGTGAAGCAGAGCCGACTCTAAAGCCTTCTACACACACGGCTGCAACTTGAATGGAGTTGAAAGTTGGGCATGAGGCATGAAGTAAGTCGGTCAGAGCCGATTGCGTTCAGTCTTTTCAATTACAAGTCTGAGCGTGTGTATGCAAGTCATTCGATTTTGAGATAGAGAAACGACATTCAGGACGGTATGGCTGATTTGCATTGCGTACCTCGGGATTTTTTACGAGAGTTTATTTTATAAGGATAATACAAGTCTATGGAAAGTGAAAAGCAGAGATTATAGTAACAAACAAAAAAACTGCTGCATATCAAATTCTAAGGCGTGATCGAGGTTGAGGCAGATGCGACCAAGGAAAATTTACTGAAAAAAAATCTTTAAGAACGTGCTTTCGAAAAGAATACAGAAAGATAGTTTCATCTGAGAGATCTGGAGCTAGGGGGTACGTGACATATTCACGATATTATGTCAGAAAATTTCATATCTTCGTAACAACAGCCTGTTGCAAAAAAGCGAAGAGTTGCTGTTAATCGTTCTTCTGGTAAAATAGCTGGTCTCATAACGGTATTCTGTTTTTTATCAGATGTACAACTTCAACCCACAAAATTCCCGTATGTAGCAGCTTCCAATCTAAAATGGAAGCAAAAATGACCGACAGACTTTTCTGTCAACTTAGCTTGTCAACCTAAGTTCAACGGCTTGATAATTTTGCTTGTGTAGGGGGCCTAAGGTAGAGTTCAGCTGGGAAGAACCAAGTTATATTGCGCTATGACCAATGAGATAAAACACATCCTCAGAAAAAGGTGAGTGATATGATAAGTATCAGTATTTTTGACTTATTTCTACAAGCCAGAAATTTTTTTTCTCAAATACTTCAGTTTATAGGAGGTCTAAGAAAATAAGTCTACCGATTATATAAAGGTGCAAAGCCCTGATAGACGCAATGGAATGCACGATCTCCCAAGCGCAGCCGCTGCGACGATCCGCTTCAAGTCGCTCTAAATGATTGCATTACAGGATTGAATTAATATTTATGATATAGTTTTTGAAAATCTCACTAGTGAACTGGGTTTCATTATCAGTTACCATAGATTCAGGAAAACCAAAACGTGAACAAACTCCGTTCAATTTGGTAACAGCGAATCGTGAAGTTATTGTTTTCGTAGAAAATACCTCAGGCCATTTTGAAAACGAGTCAATGATTAGCATATAGTAGGTGCCATTCACTGGACCAGCAAAATCTACATGAATTCTCTGCCAAGAGTAATCAGGAAGAGACCAATTTGATGGTGGGGATTTTTTGGAGATTTTGACGCTTTTGCACAATCATCACACTTTTTGACAAATTCAACAATATCTTCGTCTATATTCGGCCAGTAAACATAGATTCTAGCTAGTGATTTTATCCTCTCTTGACCAGGGTGTCCACTGTGGAGTTGTTTCAGAATTTTATTGTGAAATTTTTGTGGAATGATAATTCTATTTCCGAACATCAAACAACCTCTCACCACTGAGAGCGATTCTTTTCTATGGAAAAATCCAATAATGTCATTGGTTATCTCTCTTGTCTTCTCCGTTTCTTTGAGAATAAACTCATACGTTAGTGGAAGAAAATTTACAGTCTCATCAAAAATTTGGCATACTTCTGATTCGAGGTTAATCGAGGCTATCACATATTCGTCGTTTTCTTCTGCGAGTTCATTAATGAATCGAGATAAAACATCTGCATGGCCAAACTCGGTTGTTTAAATGTATTCAATTTTGAAGTCGTACGCTTTCAAAATAAGTGCACATCGTTGTGAACGATTGGCTGTATGAACTGGAATATCTTTTTTCGATCCAAATATAGCCAGAAGAGGTTTGTGATCAGTTTGTAATGTGAAACGTCGCCCATATATCATTCTTGATGCTATTTGTTTTTGCCGGATCTGGCCTCATTCCTTTCTCATTCAAAATAAAACCCAAGTATTTCAACTCTTCGGCTCCAAATTTGCATTTTTCAATTTTCAGATGAAAACCAAATTCTCGAATACATTCAAGAACATTTTTCAAATTTCTTCCGTGTTCCTCTTCATTCTTTCCAGAAATAAGAATATCATCAATGAAAGCCGCAGTCCCACTCAATCCAGATAGCATGTATCAACTATTTGTTGGAAAATAGATGGCGCCACTTCGACTCCAAATGGCATTCGATTATATTGGAAAAGTCCACAATAGGTATTTATGATGAGAAATTTCTTAGATGATTCGTTTATCTCAATCTGCAAAAATGCGTCCGATAGATCAATTATACTAGAAATTGTACAGTTTCCAGATTTAGCAGAAATGTCTTCAGCCGTAGGAAGTAAATAATGATGAGATTTGAGTGCATCGTTGAGCCCTGTTGAAAATCCCCCACAGATTCTTATACCACCATTTGATTTTTTCGTTACAACAATTGGTGCAGCCCAATCAGAATGTTCAATGGGTTCAATGATTTCTAATCGTTGAAGTCTCTCGAGTTCTTGATCAACTTTATCCATCATAGCATATGCCACAGGCCGTTTTGGACAAAAAATTGAACGAGAATTTCCCTGAACGTGAAGATCCACCTTCAGTTTGGTACAGTAGCCTAATGTGTTCTGGAACACTTCAGGATATTGATTTTGTAAAGTTTGATCATCAAGTTTGATTGTATTAACTGGTGACGTGATATTACAGCAAACTGAGTTGAGTGGAATATTCCAGAATCCAAATCTAGTGATCCACTCAGTACCCAGAAGATTTAAATTTTCAATTGATGTAACAAACATTTTCCGAAATGAGTTTGCTTGTTGAAACTCATTTTACAATTGAAATGGGATATGAGATTGAGCGTTTCTCCATATGCATTTCGAACTATATGATTCGAAATTTCGTATTTTGGACCACCCATTCCCTTCCATATATCTTCAGAAATCATTGTGATATCCGAGGCGGTGTCGATTTGTAGTCTTACTGGAACGTCATTCATGGAAACGTTGACATATTTTCTTCTCGATTCTGATTCAATTTGATTCACTTTGTATATGACATTAGTATTGATTCGTGAGTTAAACTGTGTGTCATAGTGTTGACGTAAATTTTTCTTCCTTCCCATATAACAATAACCATCTTTGTGACCAACTGTACTACATCGTTGACATCTATGATTTTTAAACGAACAGTTTACGGCATAATTTAGATCACCACAATACCAACATGGGCTTTTTGGTATTGGCTTGGAATCGCTTTGTATAGATAGAATAGAATAGAATAGAATAGAATAGAATAATTTATTAACCTTTTGGTGCCATACAAAGATGAAGGTAAGTCATAAAATGCGTATAACTATCTTGTAAAAAATAAAATAACAGTAATGGATCACACTAACAAATATTTAGACATTTAAAATAGTTGACGATTAAGAAGAGAAATAACCACATATCCGAGTCTATCTATTTATGTCCTGAACAAATTCCTCTAGTGAGTAGAATGCGTTATCAATAAGCACTTTTTTTAACTCTTTCTGAAATTGCTTCAGAGTATTGAGTTCCTTCAGACGCGAAGGTAACCTGTTATATAAGAAGAAACCAGCATAATGAGGAGACTTTTCATAACCAGAATGCTTGTGTTGATCCAGGTGGATATTATCAGCACTTCTTGTGTAGTGTGTGTGTATGTCTTGGTTTTTTATGAAAAATGATTTATTTTTGAAAGTGTAGGATAACACTTTGTATATATAGATTGAAGGGACAGTCATAATTCCATTCTTCTTAAATATTTCGCGGCAGCTGTCTCTGTAGTTTAAATTGTAGATTCGTCTAACAATCCGTTTTTGCAGAATGAAAATGCGAAAACTTTCGCAAGATTGTCCCCAAACAATTATGTTTTGTGCAATGATTGAATACACCTGAGCGTAGCAGACGGATGTAAGCGTATCAGATGTGAGATCATTTTTTAGCGAGGAAATTAGAAAGTATACTTGATTCAGCCTTTTGCATATGGAGTTTATATGTTCTTTGAAATTTAGATTGGTATCTATGACAGTACCGAGACTTTTTGTTTTTGTATATGTGTTCACCGTAACACTTCTATCGTTCAATTCAAACTGAAAATGTGGTTGGGTGTGCGTTTTAACCCCATATGAGAAATTTAATATAACGGTTTTTTCGATATTCACGACCAGACCATTCATGTCGCACCATGTCTTGAAAGATGACATCACACTTCTTACTTTCAATTTTACCTTTTCTAGCGTAGTTGCTGACAATACCATGCTAGTGTCATCAGCATATATAAATATATCTTTATATTCTGGAAAATACTCAGGCATATCGTTTACGTACAAGAGGAAGAGCAGAGGCCCCAATATCCCCCCTTGGGGAGTGCCAATATTGTTGAAAAAAACATCCGAATATGTATTATCGATAGCTACGTAAAATGGCCGGTTTGAGACATATGAGCGAATCCACGAATTTACGGGGTCTCTAATCCCTAATGCATTCAGCTTATCACACAAGAAATTCGGATTCAGGCAATCGAACGCCCGGGACAGATCAAAAAATACGCCATAGGTATATAAATTCTTATCGATTTTGTCGTGTACCGATTGTACAAATTCAATGGTGGCGGTCTCGCAGGAGTGTCCTGGCCGAAAACCGTGCTGTTTGCTAGTGATTATATTTTTTGAGTCCAGATATGACATAATCTGGTTGTAGACGACTTTTTCGAAGGTTTTTGCAAACACACTTTGGATTGTAATACCTCTGTAGTTTGAGAGTAATTCTTTATTTCCTCTTTTATATATAGGCATTACCTTGGACATGTTTAAGTCTCCACAGATTATCACTTCCGCATATGAAACCGTGACTTTATTGAGAATTTCGGAGAGACATTTTAAAAATAATTTTAAGTCTCCACATGGTGATCGATAAATAGTTAAAATGCAGCAGTAGTCCTTTAGGGAGATGCCAACGCATTCAAAATCCAATTCAGAATTGAATTTAGTTAAGAAGTTGATTTCTTTACATATACTCAAGACATTACTCTCTACAAATATAGCAACACCACCATGCAAACGAATACATCTTGAATAACTTGTCATCAAATGATAGTTCCTCAGTCCGAGTGCCAATAGTTCTTCTGGAGATGACCAGTGTTCAGTAAAACATAGAAAATTAGGGCGGTAGGTATCAGCAAACACTTCAAGTAAAGGAACTTTGTTTGACACACTTTGTACATTCAAATGGCACAAAACATAAAATGGTACATCTGTGTTGAGACTGTCGCTGTCTATTTCGTTATCGTCGGTAAGAGAATCTTCGGTGCTTAGGAGGCTCATGTGAGGTACGTCGTCTACGAAAAATATATTCACTCACTTCTATTCCTCTGGGCCAAGTTTCTGGTTTAAACAAAGCATCCCTCAGCTCTGCATCTGCTGTGATTCTGAATGAGTTAGAACCATTTACTTTGTTTTGGTACAGGTTGCAAGAAAACTCATGCTCTGGGAATTTGGATTTCAGATAGCTCTCCATTTTGTCCAGGGTATAGGAAAGTTTGTATTTCGTAGCATAAACCCACACCTTGTCTTTTGATGCAACCTCGTCGCTTTCCCCGCTATCGCCAATTATTTTCAGATTTGAAGAGGTTTGGTCACTGTCTCGACTTACTTTCTGGGTTTCGCCCATTTTCAGGTTTTTTTGTACTTGCGTTAAGGCCGAAGAAACCTGTTGCCGTGTAATATTACCACATCGAGACGTCTCTGGTGCCTTGCTTGATAACGCTTCATTTCCTGCATTATTGGATCTTGGAGACATTCTGGCAACATTGGAAACGTTGTGTGGATCTATCGAGGGTTTAACCTCTAAATTCGTATGTTTTTGAAGTAAATTAATGATTAATTCCTGATTGTCGATGGTTCGTTCCAGTTCAGTAATCAGACGCCTGGATGCCTCCAGTTCTACTTTTGCAACTTTGAGATCACACTTCAAAATTATGGAAGCAACCGGACTGACATGGTCGTCAAGATTTTCGGAAATTTCTTTGTTGTCATGATTGTTCTCGGAAAGTTCATAATTTTCCACATAATTTATCACTTTGTCACTCAGTTTTAGGTCCGATGGTACTTTTTTCTCCACTATTATTCTGATTAAATCACTTTTATTCAGCTTGTTGAGTTCTTTCTTGACTTCTTCGATAGGAGCCATGTTGCCAACTGGACCTCGGATAATTCCTGAATTGATTTCCATGGTAATGAAAATTCTGCTGATATGACTTCTGGTTCGTCACTTTTTTGACAGTCATCATTTTTATTTCCTTCGATCATTGCAGTGTCTTCCTTAAGATTGAGAATTCTTTGGCATTCTGATGATAAATCTTGAAGTGAAGTGTTTTCAGACTCTTTCTTTTCGATTTTTGATAAACGATTTGTACGTATATCAGCATCTTCGCTCAACTGGAGGCCACATATGAAAATCAAGCATTTGAATTGATTAGGAGAGATTTGGTTTATCTTGAAATCTTCGCATTGTTTGTTACCTTTGGAAGCGAAATCTTCTGAATCATTTTTAATGAGCTGCATACATTAGTATCTGCTATGAAAAATAGATACTTTCTTTCCAAACATTTGTTGAAGTTTTTCTACAGTCTCCTTAAAGGTAATGTCTTTTATTTCTTGAGGTGAAATTAAATTACATACTGATCATGACATGTTAGGTCTAGTTTTCTCAATAAGAAACGCACTTCAGCAGAATCTGAAAGATTTTTTGCATCTTCAGTGAAAAGACTTTCAAAGCGTTTGTACCAGATATCGAAAGTTGCGCCTGTGTCAGGGTCGTGGTCGAACTCGGTGATTGCATTTCCAAGAGTCTCCATTCTGAATTCATCACCAGATGGTTTGGAAGTAGATGAGCTGGAACTTCTGGATAGTTGCGCCAAAAATTCTTGTTGGTTTTTCATCAAAATTTCTTGCTGTTGGTGAACTTGGTCTTGCTGATTTTTGATGAACATGAGTAATATTTGGTTGATTTCTTCTGCACTCATATTAAATTACCAGTATCCTCGTCACCAAATTGATATAGTTTCGAAGAGTTTAGTTGAAGCTTTCAAAGTATTGACATTTCATATGATGAATGTTTAACAAAAATTATTCTCAACAATAGAATCAATCGAACAAATAATAAATAGGATCGTAACAATTTACAAAGCTGCTTTTTTTATCTATCCGCAATTAACGATAATTATTGTGAGCTTGACGTGTTCTACCTTCGATGCAATGTGGATGAAGCTTTGGTAGATATGGCTTAAATATTTGCGCGGGAAGTTTATTGGAGGATTGCGGCTTTCAAACTATTGTAATATAATATTATATTATGTACATATAATATTCATTATAATCAGCTGCAATAATATGTTAATTTCATGATTATTCAATGATAAAATCCTATATTAAAAAAAAATTGAAATTCGAGGACCCTCAATGCGAGAACAAGTAGAAGTTTTGATGGAAGTAGGCGTTGGAAAATCGCAAAGAAATATTAATTAAAGCGAATTGTACAAATCATTGGGAGCCAATTTGTGTGATTCCCTACCTTCCTTTCAGGCACTAACAGGCTGTGATTTCAATTCAGCTTTTCCTCGAAAAGGGAAAAAACGTTTGTGTAGATGCATTGACCAATTTAAGCAAATATCCTGATTGTGATGATGCAGTACTCGAAACAGTGAAAGAATTTGTATGCCGAATTTATGGTTATAAAAAAAATTAATGAAAGTCGATCAGCGATGTTTTTGAAAGCTTACAAAACTACCAAGGACAATATCCTTAGTCAAAATGTGAAGAGTTATGATGCATCTGCTTTGCCACCTTGTCAATCTGAGCTCCGAGAACACATACTCCTAACAGCATATATTAAAAAAATTTGGAGCAATGCTCACATAAAAGAGCCTTCAACATTATCCCCTCTGGAATGTGACTGAAAAGTCGATGAGGATGAAAAATATGATTTTAATTGGTTTAGTGTTCAGTCAATCGATGTTGTGACGATTAATCAACAAAATGTTGAAAATTCAGGTATATACATTCGAGCATTTGTACTTATGTTAGCATAATATAATAATATTTCATGATTTATTGCTATTTACAGATACAGGAATACTTGAGGATGGATCCGCAGAAATATTTCCAAATTTTAATTGGTTGAATAATGAGAATGATAGTGACGATGAAGATTTGGAAGGCGATGAAGAATATGAATGCCAATAAGAATGCCAGTGGCGATGAACAATAAGAATAATATTGTATATAATATATTTATTTAATATGTGTGATGAGTTGAACGATCGCAATTATTATAAAAAAATTTTAGGAGAGGTAAATACTTTCAGTACTCTCGCGAGGATCATTATTAAAATACTATATCCTTACAATGAAAAAAAATCATATCATAATAATAGTGATTCAATTCTAATCAATTTAATTATTCAGCGTGAAGGAAGAAAAAATATAGTTATTTAAATAAAATGAATTTAAAAATTTTATTATATTAACATTATACTACCAAAAACCTCGCTCGCTAACGCTTCTAGTTGACAATAATTATGGTAAAATAGGTACAGATAAAAAAGGCAGCTTCAAAAATATTAATTTGATCCCGATATGCAATAACTCAGAGCGACATAGCAGATCGGCGCGGAGGCTGCGCTCGGGAGATCGTGCATTTCATTGAGTCTATCAGGCTTTGCACCTTTATATAATCGGTAGACTTATTTTCTCAGTTCTCTCATGAACTGAAGTATTCGAGAAAAAAAATTCAGCTTTGTAGAAATAAGCCAAAAAAGTTGTTTTCTGAACACCTTGCGTGGGTGGTAGACCTATGATGGCCTCCCCTCCGACGCGGTAGACTATCATTATACTGCGTTTTATTTATCATTGAGCACTCTATAAAGTTCAATACTTGTAGGAATAGGGCATTTACATATTATTTATTTACACGTTTGAAAAATTATTATTAATGTTTGCCCCCATATTGGCGTGGTAGACTGCTGTTCCGTTTACTTGCCATATCCAAACTACAAAATGAGATAAAATCAGCTTTGTAGGAATTGGTGCAAAATTTCTGTCGATGCTTCCAGGGCTATAGGCGCGATGCTGAGTTTCTGATGACTGAGAACAGAAGCGGATCTCTGGAAGAATACAGCGGATTTCGTTTCCAGCATCAGCTGAGGAAAAGTTGGTACTTTTCATCTGAAGAGTCAGAACTCAAAGTTATCGAGGTATTAATAAACAAATGAGACTAGACAAAGAAGAGACAATAGAAAATGATATTTTGTAATAAATGTCGGAATGTTCACATATATCTACAATTTAATTTTCGACATGAATTCCGAAGTTTTTGAAAGTATAGAAGCAGCCATCGTTGAAAGATGTAGAAAATGTTATAAACCCTTTTTTTAACCTGTTAGGCAATGATTTTCAATAAAATACGGAACACGTTTCCCATCAATTATGTTGAAGACAATTTCTGCGATATTTGAAGTAGATTGTATCTAGAAATCACATTGTCCCATACAATCTTTGACCCCGTTCTTCCGAAAAATCATTTCTTATCGAATGCCTACGTCATACAAAGATTTCCCCTTCAGCTCTCAGATAGATTTATCACCAAAATAATTTTCCATCCCTTTTCAACCCTAATAGGCGATACATTTCACTAAAATATGGAACATGTCTCATATTTATTCTGTTAGAGAATGTTCATGCAAAATTTGAAGTAGATTGGACCTAGGAATCACCTTGTCCCAACTTTGACTACGTTTTCCACACCTTCGAGGGTGAAATTTCGGAAAATTCTTTTTTATCGGATGCCTATGACATATAAAGAAACGTTAGCTGTTGCACTCAACATTTCAAAAGTGTTTGATCGAGTTTGGCATCGGGGTCTCCTTTTTAAACTGCCATCTTATAGTTTGCCTCCAGTTGAGTGCTTTGTTGAAGAGTTTCTTGTCTGATAGGTCTCTGTTTGTGGTTGGTTGTTGATGAAGTATCGTCTGAGATTCTCCCAATAAACGCAGGTTTTCCACAGGGTTCAGTTCTGGCGCCCACTTTTTTCTGCTTCATATCGATGATTTGCTGGAATAAACATCTTGTTTAGTGCATAGTCTTGAGGACAGCCCTCTTAGTACCAGTTTCTCTCCCAGAGTCCTCATACCACCACGAGAAACATAAATTCAGTGAAACACTCACGTCAATAGAATTAACGATGACTTGTCAAAAATGATAGAATGGGGTAACAGGAACTTGGTGGAATTCAATACTGGAAAAACTCATGTTTTATTCTAGCTCGAATATATATTCGATGATTCGATTCAATGCAAGAGAAAGGACGAACTGTCGTTTTTTTCCAGGCTGATACTCTCTTTTTTTTCTTCTTCGGAAGCGCTTCCAGGTGGTAACTTGGTTCAAACAGGAAAGTTCGAGAAGTATTTCGACCAGAGATAATAACAAATTGCCACTATTACGGCCGCGATGTCCGACTTGACATGTATTTCGTCCACATGAACGGAAAACCAGCGATAACAACTCATAAAAACTCTTTGTTGTTTTTACAGCGAATGATATTCTACATCTGCCTGTTTCATAAAATTACAAGTCTTGTAGTTACAAGTGAAAGACAATGCAGGTACAGGTAAAAAACGAGTAAAAAACAATTATTTATCATCGTCTTTCTTTGTGTTTCTCTTGTAGCTACAAGACTTGTACGTTCTTGAAACAGGCCCCAGGTGGTAACTTGGTTCAAACAGGAAAGTTCGAGAAGTATTTTGACCACTATTACGGCCGCGATGTCCGACTTGACATGTATTTCGTCCACATGAACGGAAAACCAGCGATAACAACTCAT